>PVJC01001082.1:0-101570 GCA_004026665.1 Murina feae | reverse complement strand
AGGAGGACTGCTCCAAGCCTCAGATGCGGCTGGGGGCAGGTCTCCAGTGGTGACACACACACACACATACACACACAAGGCGCCTGGCAGACTGGGGCCATCATAGGACATCCACTGAGGGGTCCCAGACTGTGAGAGGGCACAGGCCGGGCTGAGGGACTCCCTCCACCCCGAGTGCACAAATTTTTGTGCACCGGGCTCCTAGTCCATTATAAATAGACTAGAAATGTTGACCAGATATGTCATGAGCAGATCTTGAAGAAATGAAATTATCATTCCTTTGTAAAACATGATGAGTAGGTACCTCAGTCTCAGCTGTGACTCCGTGCCACTTGTTCTGTGCTGGGATTTAAGTAATCAAGGTGACTCTAAACAAGAAGGACAATGCCCCGAGAACGTAGTAAAAGCGACTGGGTTGTAAGTTCCCCTGGGAAGGTGAAAGCAATGGGGTTGTAAGTTCTCCAGTGAAGGTAAAAGTGAGTAGGTTGGGAGCATATGTTTTATAGGACAGGATCCACACAGCTCACACAACTGAGATGCTTTCCTTTCTCTTCTAGACTTGGTAAGGAAGGTATTGCTCATGTAGGGGAGCCTGCAACCGAATAGCTGTATTTCAATTACTCTCATTACAGTGTGGTGACTACTAGTAAGGATCAGGTTTAGTATTTTAATAATAATCTTTAGTTTACTCTGTAAATAGGAATAGAAGGGATTTCAAAAATTTTAAATTTCTCTTCTTTATTAAGCTTAGAATTATATTTCTAAAGAGTATCCCTGTAGCTTATTTGCATATACAGAGGGATCATGGGTTGTCCCAGTAACTTTCTGAGGGCTTTATTAGAATTGAATTGTTTATAAAAATATTGGCTTTTCATTTAGTTGAAATATATGAAACCTTGATTATAATTTAAAAAGCTACTTTATAAAATAATTAAAGTAAATATCTTTATTAAAAAGGCAAAGCAAGCAAATTTAGACGTTTGATCCATGAGGCACAATTGCTGCCTCACCTCCAGCCTATTTGAAAATGCAGGCAGCCAGAAGCTTGTCTTTTAAGTTTCTGCTGGTGAAAAATTTGGCTGTATCTAAGAAATATACCATCATTCTATTTTGCCCTTCCTTAGAGGCCAAAACCCTCACAACATTTAAAGTACATGTATATAAGTAAAATATAGTTATTAATTTCTATTTAACTAAAGCTTTCCATGCAATTTCCAGTATATTAGATTGGCTAAATTTAAAATATTTTCTTTAAGAAGAGAGAACAAATTCTTTTTTGGATCACTCCGGGCCCTTGGGGTTTTCCAAGAATCATCCCTCAGTTATAGCCTTGACATTTAACCTGGAAAGACTGTCAAATATATATTGAAAGATTATGTACTCCTTATAATTATTAAAAGACTAGGGGTCCGGTGCACAAAAATTTGTGCACTGGGAGGGGGGGGGGTGTCCCTCAGCCCGGCCTGTGCCCTCTCCCAGTCTGGGATCCTTCTGGGGATGTCCACCTGTTGGTGTGCCTGGCCAGCCTGGGTGAGGGGCCAATGTTTGTTTGCAAGCTGGCCAAGCTCCCCAGTGGAGACCCTCACCCCAGGGGATGTAGCAAGCCTGGATGAGGGGCTTTCAGGCCAGCCACAGCTCCCACTGACCCTACGGGCCACCCGCCTGGGAAGCTGATGGTTGGGTGGCACTGTCCACCCCATGGCCTCCCGGGTGGGGGCCATGGGGTCCGGCCACCTGTTCCCCGCGACCCAGAAGGCTCCCACCTGGGAAGCCGCGGGTGGGGAGGCGCTGGTCGCCCCATGGCCTCCCGGGCGCGGCCACGGGGGTCCGGCCACCTGTTCCCCGCGCGCCCCAGAAGGCTCCAGCCCAGGAAGTCGAGGCTGCAGCGGCCGGGCTGCAGGGATTCGACTGCCCCGCCCCCGCGCCCCAGAACGCTCCGAGGCGGCCAGGCTGCGGAGGTCCGGCCGCCCCACCCCCCCACCTCTGAACGCTCTGAGGCGGTCGGGCTGCCGAGGTCCGGCCACCCCGCCCCCGCGCCTCGGGAGCCTTCGGGGGCGTGGGCAGCCGCCTGGTGCCCGCCTTTCCCCCACCCCGGCTCCCGCCTGGAAAGGCATCCGCAGGCCCAAGGCACCGGATGCCTTCTCATGCGGGAGGCTCCCAAGATGGCGGAGGCCGCAGCCCTGGAGAAGCCGCACACCAGGGCTGCGGCCTCCGCCATCTTGGCTGGGCTAATTTGCATACAGCCGCTCTGATTGGCTGGTGGGCGTGGCTTACCCGTCTCGGAGAAACGGTTAATTTTAATATTGCGCTTTTATAGAGTAGATATTTGTCCAAGCTGTCCAAGCATTCACCTGGCCGAGAGAGTCATAGATCATCCCCCACCCCAGGAGCAGTCCGACCGTCCTGACCTTAAGCCCTGACCTTAAGCGGCAACAATGATGGGTTCCTGGAACAATGCTGAGATCCTCAAACTGCTTGCTCACCCATAGCCCCTGGTGTCAGCAACACCCGAGCGGGAAAGTTCCATACATTTTGGGGACCACTTCCTCATACCAAACCCCTCTCCTCACTACCCTCCCAAAGCCTTACAAGCACAGCTTGGCCTAAGAGAGACTCCACTGGCCTCCCTCCTTTCCCGAGACCGGTGAACTCGCCCGTTTGCTCCCAATAAAGCCTGGTTAATTTTTCATCTGGCTCAGTCTTTAATTCTTCGATGGCTTAATTAAACATCTGGTGCTGGAAACCTGAGACCGGGTCCCTGGGCCTGGACGATCTTCGCCCCGGTCCACTCTTACGACCTGGGAAGCAGTGGGCAGCAGAAGCTCGCCCGGGCTAACTCCCAGATTCTGAGTGACCGGAATAGCTGAGTAGATTGGCCGGCCCGGACCTATCTCCCCGGCAAGCCGTCTCCTGCTCCATCTTGGATTCTCTCAGAACCCTCCTTCCTCCGTAAGTCCATCTCCAGTCTCGCTTTTACCCCGAGGGTGTGGAGGGCCAGGCCCCCTGCCCTCCTCCCTCCCACCTTCTGTTCTCCAAGACCACCATTACGGGGCTCTCGTCCAAAATCATGGCCTTGTCGAGACTCCTCGCTTCCTCCAGGAGGACTCTATCTGATCCCTAGAGATCACGGGAGATGTCCCTGGCTCTAGCGGATTTCCATCCCATTCCGTTTTGGGGTTATCCATCAACCGAGGGAAGCCTCTCTTGGCGGACTCCCCCTGTCTCTCGGAGAACAGACAGGGCTCTCCCCTAAACCATGGGATCCTCTGAATCCAAGATCGATCCACAGACGCCTCTAGGGTGTCTCCTCAAAAACTTTTCCAAATTGGGGTACTCTCAAACCCTCAAGGCTAAGCACCTCATTTTTTTCTTCCAAAGAACCTGGCCGCAATATCCTTTAGACAACCAGTCTCATTGGCCACCGATTGGCACCTTCAATTTTAATGTCCTACGGGATCTAGACAATTATTGCAGAAGGACAGGTAAAGATTCTGAGGTACCCTATGCCCAGGCTTTTTGGAGCAAACGTTCCCGCCCCGATCTCTGTCCCCACTGTTCTACCCACCAGATCCTCTTAGCCCAGGTCCCGCGTCCATCCTACCTAGCACTCCTTCCCCCTCCTTCCGCCCCTGACCTTCCCGACTATCTCTCCACTCCACCGCTGCCACTGCTGTATATCCCCCCTGCTCCAGCCACCCCGCCACCCCACCCGCCACCTCTTCCTCCACCTCCGCCGTTTCTCCAGAACCCACTCCAGCCACCCTGGGGCTTCCCTCTTCCCCTACCCCTACCCCTTCGCTGGACCCTGCCCCGAACCCCTGCCTCGTCTCTCCGGTTGCCGCTCACACCCGGTCCCACGGCCCTCCCGCTCCCCTTTGCCCTCTCAGGGAGGTTGCCGTGTCTGAGGGGCTGGTCCGAGTCCATGTTCCCTTTTCTCTCCAAGACCTGTCTCATATTGAGAAGTGATTAGGCTCTGTCTCGGCAGACCCCTCTCTTTACATTAAGGAATTCCAACACCTAACCCAGGCCTATGATCTGACTTGGCACGATATCCATATCATCCTTTCCTCCACCCTTACCCAGATGAGAGGGAGCGGATATGCTCCGAGGCTCAGCACACTGCCGACAGGGACCACCTGGTGGACAAAACGGTCCCTATCGGGGCCCAGGCCATTCCTGGTGAGGACCTCGGCTGGAATTATCAGCCAGGCCGGGGGTCAGACCGGCCCAGAAGGGACCTCATGCTCCGGTATCTTTTAAGGGGCATGGATATAGTATCCAACAAGGTAGTCAACTACGATAAACTCAGGGAAATTACTCAGAGTCCCGAGGAAAATCCCGCCCTCTTTTTAAACAGGCTACAGGAGGCGCTCACTAAATATATTCGCCTAGACCCGGCCTCAAACAATGGGGCCACGGTCCTAGCCTCCCATTTCATTTCCCAGTCAGCCCCAGACATCAGGAAGAAATTTAAAAAGGCGGAGGAGGGCCCCAAAATCCCTATACAGGATCTGGTATAGCATTCAAGGTCTATAATGCCCGGGAGGCATTCAAGGTCTATAATGCCCGGGAGGAAATGGCTGAAGCTGATCGCCAGGGGAGGCTTCAACAGAAGGTTAACCTCCAAACCCAAGCCTTGGTAGCTCCCCTGAGGCCAGCCCTGGGTAACAACAAAGGCCCTCAAGCCAGAGCCAAGGGCCGTGCGCCACCTGGCGCCTGCTTCAAATGTGGCAAGGAGGGCCACTGGTCTAACGAATGCCCTAACCCCAGGCCGCCTAAGAAGCCCTGTCCCACCTGCGGACTGACTGACCACTGGAAGTCCAACTGCCCTAGTGGGGCTCAGCCCTCGGCGCCTCCACGCGGGGGGACGGGACACCCCACCTTCCAAGTCGGAGAACTCCTCAGACTGGCCGAAGAGGACTGAAGCGGCCCTGGCTCCACCACCCCGGTTACCCTAGCTGAGCCCAGGGTCACGCTCCAGGTAGCAGGCAAGTCTACCTCTTTTCTGGTGGACACAGGGGGCTACCTTCTCAGTCCTTTCCTCCTTTTCGGGCCTAACCACCCCTTCCCAGATCTCGGTAATAGGGATAGATGGGTTACCCTCCACCCCCAGACAGACAGGCCCAGTGCCCTGCCAGTTTCATCAGCTGTACTTCACTCATTCCTTTTTAGTCATCCCCTCTTGCCCAGTTCCCCTCTTAGGCCGAGACATCCTTGTGAAACTCCAGGCCACCATTACTCTGGCCTCAGGGGAACTCCCTTTAATTGGCTTCCTAGCCGAATCGGGCTCCACAGACGCCCAGGCGACCCCTGACCTTTTACCTGATGTTAATCCCCTGGTCTGGAATATTGCGGAGCCCTCCATAGCCTCCCATCATCCTCCGGTCCTCATCCGCCTCCAGGACCCTGCGTCCTTTCCCTCTCGCCCTCAGTTTCCCATCTCTCATCGCCATCGCTTAGGACTTCAGCCCATCATCCAGCGGTTGCTGGCCCATGGCCTCCTGATCCCCATCGACTCCCCCTGCAATCCTCCCCATTTGGAAGGCTTTGGGCCAATACCGGCTGGTCCAGGATCTACGCATAATCAATGCGGCAGTAATCCCTGTAACTCCAGTTGTTCCCAACCCCTACACGCTCCCCTCAAATATTCCTCCCTCCACCACCCACTTCTCGGTCCTGGATCTCAAGGACGCCTTCTTCACTGTCCCTCTACACCCAGACTCTTTTTTCCTCTTTGCCTTCACATGGGAGGACCCCGTCACCAACACGGCTCACAACTCACCTGGACGGTCCTCCTGCAAGGATTCCGGGACAGCCCCCACTTTTTTTTGGGCAAGCCCTGGTGCGAGACCTCGCCCAGTGGGACCTTTCTCCTTCCTCAGTCCTTCAATACGTAGACGACTTACTCATCTGCTCTCCCTCTCGCGACGCCTGCCTAGCGGCCACCACCACCCTACTCAATTTTCTGTCCTCCCGCGGCTACGGAGTCTCGCCCTCAAAGGCTCAGGTAGCTGCCTTGGAGGTTACTTACCTGGGGCTTTCAATAACTCCCACCCACCGTGACCTCACCATTAACCGACTTCAAGCCCTTAGGGGCCTCTGTCCTCCTCAATCAGCCTCGGACGACCTCGTGTTCCTAGGCTGGGTGGGATTTTATTGGCACTGGGTACCGAACTTTGCCCTCCTGGCCAAGCCCTTATATCAGGCGGCCTGAGAAAACACCGGAGGGACCTCTGACCTCTCCCCAACAGGTTGCAAAGGCCTTCTCCCATCTCCTCTCAACCCTGTGCTCGGCTCTGGCGCTAATCTTCCCCAACCCCACCCGACCTTTACACCACTGAGAGACAACACCTCGCGCTGGGGGTGTCAGTCCAACCAGTTGGCTCCATCCCGGCCCCAGTGGCCTACCTATCAAAACAGTTGGACACTACCGGGAGGGGGTGGCAACCGTGCCTCCGGGCCCTAGCTGCAGCGGCGGAGTTAACTAAAGAGGCTCTAAAAATAAACCTGCAGCAGCCTTTAACTGTCTTCTCTCCACACCACTTGTCAGATCTCCTGACCCACCAGTCCCTATTCCTTGAAAATCCGGATATCACTCTCTAATTGTGGTACCCTTAACCCAGCAACTCTTTTCCCAACCCCAAGGGTAAACACCTCTGAAACCCTCACCCACTCCTGCGTCGAGATCCTGGATGGTCTCCGCTCCCCGAGACCTGATCTCTCTGACCACCCTCTCCGGGAGGCCACGCACACCCTTTTTGTTGATGGCAGTTATATCCAAGCCCCCACGGGGGCCATAAGGCGGCACACACCATCATCTGCAACAATCAGGTCCTTGAGTCCTCCCCTCTCCCCCGGGGAACAACCTCACAACAGGCAGAACTCATCGCCCTCACTCAGGCCCTGCGCTGGTCCGCGGGGCGCATAGTCAACATTTATACTGATTCCAGATATGCCTTTTTAATTGCTCATTCTCATTGTATGCTGTGGAGAGAGAGGGGATTCCTTACCACCAAAGGAACCCCTGTCTTGAATGGCCCCTTCATATCAAGGCTCCTGGAGGCCATTCAACTACCAAAACAGGTGGCCATCATCCACTTCTGGGGGCATCAGTCACGGAACTCCCGTCGTGGAAGGAAACGCCCTAGCGGATCGTACTGCTCGGGCCCTAGCACAATCCCAGTCTAACGCCGCCATGTGCTTTCTCTCTCAGTTTTATCAACACCAATATTCACAGGAGGAGAAGGAGCTCTTTACCTCCCAGCCGCACAAGAAAATCCGGGACGGCTGGCTATACATCCAGGACCGGCTCCTCCTGCCCTCAGCCCAGCAGGAGCAGATCATACAGGACATGCACAATTCATTGCATGTCGGTCCAGAGGCACTTTTACACTTCCTAACTCCTATTTTTCATCCTAAGGGTCTCCAAGCGATTATCTCAAAGGTCCACTCCGCTTGCCAGATCTGCGCAAAGTCCAGTCCTCAGGGGACCTGTCACCCCACGGAAATCCCTTCACCAACTTCACCAACTGCGGGGATACCTCCCAGGACAGGAGTGGCAAGTCGACTTTACCCATATGCCCAGGCATAAAAAACTAAAATATCTCCTTACTCTTGTTGGCACCTTCTCAGGGTGGATCGAGGCTTTTCCAACCTCATCAGAGTCAGTTGGGGTCGTAGCTGAGTTCCTGATCAAGGAAATCATCCCTCGCTTCGGTCTTCCCAACTCCATCCAGTCAGACAAGGGCCCGGCATTCATCTCCAAAGTCACCGAAGCCGTCACCACCTCCCTGGGTATTGACTGGAAACTCCACGTCGCCTACCACCTCCAGTCTTCTGGCAAGGTCCAGCACGCCAAAGGCCAGATCAAGCAACAGCTGACTAAGCTAAGTCTCGAATTACAACTGTCCTGGCCAGACTTACTGCCCCTGGCCTTGGCCCATCTCCGGCCGCTCCTAGGAGCCCCTCCCATCTCAGCCCCTTTGAACTATTATAATACGGGAGACCTTTTCTACTTCCTTCTCACCCGAGCTCAACCCCTCCCCTGTTAGCCAGCTACCTTCCCTACCTCAGCCTTCTCTGCAATCTCCTGAGGGAACACGCTAATTTAACCCTGCCTGACCCTTCCCCGGCCCTGGAGTCACAGGCCCCCTCCTCAGCTCCTGTATCTCTGGGGGACTGGGTCTTCATCAAGGCCCTTAATCCCAAGGCCCTTGCCCCACGCTGGGAAGGGCCTTATATAGTCATCCTCAGGACCCCAGTAGAGGTTATTGGGGTCTTCACCTGGATACACCTCAGCAGGGTCAAGCGATATGTTCCCCCACCGGACCATTGGACTGCTCAGCCTTCTGGCCCTTTCACCCTTCGGCTTACTCGGAAGCCCACACACTAAGCCGCAGCTAACCTCTCCTTACGCATGGAGGTTCTTAACAGAAAACTGGACCAATATAAGGGGAAATGGCTACAATGGTCCCCCATACGACGGGGGAGCCCTTCTGGCCACTGCCGACTGCCCCCCTATCGGGTGCCAAGCAGCCATTTACCTAAATTTTTCTGATTTTCAATGTGAGTCCATACGCGGTAAGGTCGATCCTACCGTCTGCTTTCTCTACGATCAGACCCAGCCTGCTTGCAGAGAGGACTGGCGGGATAGAAGCATAGGTTGCCCATATTACTCATGTGTCCTCCATCCCCTCTCTGAAACCTTTGCTCCCCAAAAGAGGTTATTCAGAACATGACAAGGCCAGCAGGGTTTTTCCCTCAACATCCCTGACCCTTGGGAGAGTCGCTGGACCTCCCCTGTCCTAGGGGGAGTATAGCCGGACAGGCATGCGTCCTGGCCTCTCAGCCACATCTACATTTAACGAGCACTAGTCCAGGTCCAGTCAACGGTATACCAGGACATTCTTCATCAGGAGGACCTTCTAACTAATCAGCTGACAACCCCAAACATGGCTGGCTGTACTTCAAGAAGGATTACTCTTAGCTAACATCACGGGCCTAGGGAATCTCAGCTCATGCTTGATGTGTGCAGCCCTGGGCCGCCCGCCATTGATGGCCATCCCTGTTCCCTTATCATTAAACAATTCCGTCTCCCAGCCAGCCACACACATTACTCCCATTCAGGACATTTCCCTGTACTTAGACCCTGACAGTGCCCAGTTCCCTTTCTGCTACTCCAATGCCTCCTCCAATCTTTGTGGCAGGACCAAACCACCCCTCTCCAACCTCATTGCCCCAGCAGGAACCTTTTTCTGGTGTAACGGGACCATCTCAAAAAAGATCATGTTCCCAATACATCTGGCCTGCCTCTGCGTCCCTGTAACCCTTGTTCCTCAATTAATCTACACCCCCGCTGAGTTCATCCACCTTCTGTCAGGACCCCCTCCCCTCAGAACTCAACGAGCTGTCTTCCTCCCCCTGGTGGCAGGTCTTTCTCTCGCCATGTCCACTGTGGCCCTGGGGCTGGGAGCAGGGGCCCTAGCCCACTCTGTAATCTCAGCAGGGGACCTAGGTGACCGTCTCCAAATTGCGGTGGATGCCTCAGCTGCCTCTCTGGCTTCTCTACAAAGACAAATAACCTTTTTAGCCCAAGTCTCTCTCCAGAACCGCCGAGCCTTGGCCCTCCTCACAGCCGAAAAAGGGGGAACCTGCCTCTTCTTAAGGGAGGTATGCTGCTACTACATCAATGAATCAGGTATTATAGAGACTCAGGTGGAGTTTCTCCAGAAGCTGAGCAGAGATCTCCATTGACGCAGGTTTCAATCCGAAGCTACCGCTTGGTGGCAATCATCCATGTTCTCCCTTCTGGCCCCCTAATAGGGCCACTAATCATTATTTTCTTAATAATCATGTTTGCCCCATATTTCTTGCGGTTTCTCCAGGAACGTTTCAAGGAAATTTCCAGAGTCACAATCCATCAGATGATGCTGCACCAGTACCAACCTCTTATGGACCCCCGGACCTCTTAAACCTCCCCCCCCCTTTTGCCATCCAATCACAGCAGGAAGCAGTTATTGACTTGAGCCTCCACCCATTATCCCTATTAAGAGAGTCTGGAATGTCCAAGCATTCACCCAGAAGGAGTCATAAAATCATCCCCCACACCAGGTGCAGCCTGACAGTCCTGACCATAAAACGGCAATAATGATGTGTTCCTGAAACAATGCTGAGATCCTGAAACTGCTTGCTCAACCATAGCCCCCTGGCGCCAGCAACGTCTGGGGGGTCTTGGGCAAGGCTGGAAACTTATACGTCAGCAAACCATATACCAAACCCCTCTCCTCACCTGCCTGCCCCAGGCCTTAAAAACGCGACTAGGCTCGGTCCGGGTGTGGCTCCACTGGCCTTTCTCCCTTCCTGAGACTGCTGAACTCGCCTGTTTGCTCCCAATAAAAACCTGGCTAATTTTTCATCTGGCTCAGTTTTTAATTCTTCGACAGCTTAATTAAACAGAAAGTAATATATTTTTTTCTTAAACCACATGAGTGCAGATTGGTTCACGAAGCTTCTGCTTCTTAAAGAAATAAGTGATATTTTTCATATGTTTAACAAATTGGGTTTCAGTAACAGCAGCAATCTTCCTCATTACAAAGTTAAGAATAGTCCCAATTGCCAAATTAATTTCTTGTGTTAAGAACTTCATTAACATGTTGTTTCAATACGTTATTAATTTCTCTGGTAAAAACAGCATCAGCTTATCCATGATACATGGAATAGACATGTTGGCCAGATATTTTATGAGCAGGCGTTGAAGAAATGAAATGATCATACCTTTGGAAAACATGATGAGTAGGTACTTCAGTCTCAGCTGTGACTTCAAACCTGGTGCCACCTGTTCTGTGCCTGGGACTTAAATAATTGAGGTGACTGAAAACAGGGAGGCCAATGCCATTAATATAAAAGCAACTGGGTTCTCAGTTCCCCAGGACAGGAGCCGCACGACTCACCCAGCTGAGACAAACTGGACTGCCGGATTTGGGGAACGGTGCTCACAGATAAATGCAAGGGGCGGGGCTAAGCCTGAGCTGTGATTGGTTGATTTCCCAGAAAGGGCTCCAGAAGCAAAGGGTTTAACATTGTGTAATCTGGCAGACAAAGTGCACTGGGTGTGGCGGAAAACATCTGCTTGGCAGGGAAACATCTGCTTGGACAGGGGGTACTTGTGATTTCCCATGAAGAACTCCAGAAGCAAAATAAAATAAAATATAAAGTAAAATATAAAATATAAAATATAAAATAAAAGTAAAATATAAAGAAAGATAATTTTAAAAAATTAAAATACAGCAAATGAAAATGTGTAATAGAAATTCTTATGAAGATGGGTCAAATGACAAAGAACGCATAAGGTAAAATATAAGAAAAAAGAGAAAGACATAAATATTAATTACACCCAATGAAAAACCTGAAATAAATTAATATCCATTCTTAATAACTTCAAAAAAGTCATTTAAGGCTTTCAAACAATTCTTTTTGCATTTTTACTTTTTAAGGTCTAATATATTGACTTTTCATTAGTTTCTCAATACCTGAAGGGCAGTTCCCTTTCTTTCCTCCCAGAGTGATCTGTGAGCTGCATTTAGGGAGATTTTCTTTTTAAAACTTTTTTCTTTCCTTTAAACGGAGCAACAAACTTTGTTGCTTCTTGGATGCTGACCAGTGCTGCCATGCGTACGTTCCAAGTAAAAGTAACCTTCTTTTCATGTATGGTGCCTCATAATGGTGAGATTTAATTCTTCAACAATAGCTGTTAGTTTACTTTGGAAATAGAAGCAGAAGAGATTTTAAAAGTTCTCCTTTTTCTCTTCTCATCATATGCATAATCGTCGTAAATTTTATACTTTCAAATTATTCTTCAAGCTTCTTTTTATGCTCTTCAAAAATGCATTTTACTGTCATAGATTTTCTTTCTGTCATTAATTTGTATATACCTTTAGTTATTAAAGCTGTACAATATTTCAACCTTAATTTTCCAATGAGAATTAGGTTGACATTTATCAATATACCTTTTGTATTTATTTTAAAAGACAGTAATTAAATTTAAACTGGTTTTAATATTAAAAACTTTGGTTCATACCATGGAATTAATCCTCTTTTTTAATGAAGAATTATTTTTCTCACCCTAACTGGTTTGGCTCAGTGGATAGTGTGTCAGCCTGCGGATTCAAGGGTCCCGGGTTCGATTCCGGTGAAGGGCATGTACCTTGGTTGGGGGCACATCCCCTGTAGGAAGTGTGCAGGAGGCAACTGATCGATGTTTCTCTCTCATCAATGAATTAACAACAACAAAAGATCTTGGTTGTGTACATGTTACAATAGAGGTGCCCATTGATGTGTAGGATTGATGCCCCAGATGAATTTAACTCATTTTCTCCAAAACCCCTTGGAAACACAAAAAACGAAGCAGCTGGAGACAGCAATTCGTGGCACCTCTGACAGCAGATTCAGTGTGTGAGTCTGGTAGAGGGAAATGGTTTTGTGAGGTGCACATTGTGCCTCCCTCAGCACTCAGGGCCATGGAGCTGGTGGTCCCGGACTGTTGCTACAGAGGCTGCAGAGGGACTGTGACCAGAGACCAATACAATGTGTCCATTTCCCAGGTTTTCATCAGGGAATTGGCAGCCGCTTTCTGAGGGAGGCACATCCCCAGTCCTGCCCTTGGAGATCATCCTGGAAGCTGCAACTTCAGCCTGCTTCCAAATACATGAAACAAGGACTGTGATTTTTAAATTCTATGCTCCTGAGATAAAAAACAAACAAAGCAAAACAAACATGGTGAACATGTCAGTGCCCATCACATTCACTTAGACAAAGAACCAAGACTGTGGCCCAGAGGAGGCATCTTGTTTTGATGTGATCACATACAAGTCCAAGGAGATTTTGACTCCTATTGGGGCTGGAACATGAAAATGTTACTCTTTGTCTTATATTTGTGCTGGGAGCAAAGCCAGTTCCTGGCTCCCTGCTGTTGGATGTTTTCTTGTATTTGTGACAACACTGGACGTTGCTGTGATAAGCTCTGTGTCTCTGTGTGCTGTTTAAAGTGACCATAGGAAGGCCTGGCTCCTCTGTCTGGGACACGCTGAGGACATCGGCCCTGAATGACAGCAGCTTCCCCAAATGAAACCAAAGTTTTCTCTAAATAAGTTACTTGCTGATTTTTCACTTTTAGGCATTATCTAATCTAAGCTCATCCCTCTTGGAAGATGAGGACTCAGCGCGCGCACACACACACACACACACACACACACACACACTCCCCCATCCTGTCTCCAGTATTTTTCTGAAGACCAATATTTAGTGTAGACTTTATTGTGTCTGTTTAATGCTTTTCACATTTGAGCCAACTAACCGATTTCTTTACATTTGAATCTCTCAGGTTCATCAGAAATGGAAGAACTTCCTTCTGTGGGGCTGGGGTGGTCCTACTCAATAGACACTTTTAATTACAAAAACAGAGTAGAAAACCCCAAAGTCTTCCACATCCCTTCACCATCCCTCCAGGTCACCTGGCGGTGGTGCTGCACTCTGGTGGCCACATTACAAATTGCACCTCCCAATAGGGTCAAGCCCTTTTCCACCCAGAGTTGCTCTTACAGGCAAAACTGGGAAAAGTCAGTGTCAAGTGAAAATGCAGAGCTCTCTGTTCAAAAGTCATTATGAATTTCAGGACGGTGAAAGCAGAGTATTAAACCTACTGCAGTCCCTCCTAAGGGACTGCATAGATTGGGAGACCATGAGGCCGTCCCTTACAACCAAGGCAAATAGATGTGTTCATTCACCAGGTCAATTCCATGCTAAGCTCAAGTCATAAAAAAATAGACTTACAGTTAATGTCATCCTTAAGGGTGAAAACTAGAGGCTTTCCCGCTAACGATGAACAAAACTGCAAGTTTTCTAAATGCCTCAGTAAGACACGTGTACTCTAAAGGGTGGAAGTGGATGCCGCTGATGATGTCAGTGATGACAGTGGTGGCAGGGTCAGGCTCAGCTCCAGTGATCAGCAGTGTAAGTAATACATGAGTGGTAGGGGCATCCACATCTGGGACCATTCAGGGATCTGCCACATCTATGAGGCATTTATGGCTCCAGTAGTCTGGGCCATGTTGGGCATACCCTCCAGAGTAAAGAACAAGTTACTGCACTTGTACCTCCATCTAATCCATGTTAGAAGGATGAAAGGTGCTTTGTGAAGCCTCTGGTGGAACCAAATAAGAAAACTACATGCAGACTCCTAGGGTTTGGAGCAAGGCCATATCTTCTACAGCAATGGAACAAGAGCTCCTGATTGGCTTCTGGGCCTGAGGAGAGATGGAGAGTCTGAACATTGGCTGTAAGGTGACCAGGTAGGCAGAACTACTCATCATGACCTGGGTTCTACCACACCCACCAGCAGAAGGTCAGGTGGAGAGGGCAGCATCCATCACAGATGGAAGTGACACATCCTGGATTAGACCAGAACAGGTGGCCAAGACCACAGGCACCTACCACTCCAGCCCTGTGACCTGCCACATAGCTCCCACCTGAATCACAAAAAGTTCACTCTGACTAGTCAACAAAGAAGGAAAAGGGTCCATTCATTCCACCATTATCCCAGCCCCTCCCCCCACACACACACCATTGGCCACTCTCTTATCTGTCCCTAGGTTACTAGTCAGACTTACTCACTGACATCCAAATCCCCTGGGATTTGGCTAACTTGTTGACTCAGCTGAGGCATGTCTTGGGCAACAGGAATGATATTGGTTTTTCCTAGATCTTCCTTTGAGAGCCTGCTGCACACGTCTCTACTCATCAGACCTGAAGACTGGACACCTCTGACCCTCAAGTTTGGTCCTCACCCCCAAGCCTGTCTTGCACTCCCCACCTTCTCCAGGCTCCATTTCTGCCCCCTTTCTAGTCTAACTCTCTTGCACTCTAATTCCCTTCCTCACTTAAATCTTTCAACTCCCTGTCCTCATGTTCTGCATTCATGGTGTCCCCTTCCTACAATTCCTCATCGCTCTCCAGACTCCTAGCTCCCTACAAGATACTCATCCCCTTCTCCTCTTCTCCTGTTTCATGTCTCCTGTCCCATGTGTCCTGTCAGCTTGTACACCTGGTGTTCTCTGGTGTCCCAATGTCAGGGCATGAATCGGAGTGTTTAAGAACTTTGTCCTTTCCCTTGCACCCTGTGTCTCACTCCTGACGCCCACCCAAGTCTGGGACAATGGCACCCCCACCCCACCACACCAGCTCCAGTGGTTCCTACCTCAACCAGTAGGTCTGCTCCTCACTCATATTTCTTAGCCTCATTCTGAGACCCCACAAAAGAGCCCTCCTGCATGGTACCCTTAGGTCCCGCTGAACCCATATAATGCCTAACACCCCCAAAACCACAGGCCTTACAATTTCTTATCTTAATTCTGAGAAGACCCCATTCTTCCCCTTGCTCACCTCTGCTTACCTACAATCCACCCCTGGCTGGGTCTTCGAGGATTTCAGCCAAATACCATACAGACCACAAGAAGTAGAGAAGGAAACAGAATCAATCAGAGGAGAGATTTCTTTCCATTTCCCAGGTTCTGGTTGTTGACTCTCTAAGGACAGGCACATGGAGTTTGTAAAAACAACAAAGAAATCAAAGAACGAGGACACGAATGTCTGGCCTGAGCTCCAGGTCACAGAGGGCGGGAAACAGGGTTGGCTGGTGCAGGCCTGCGGGTGGAGGACGTGACCGGGGAACTGCATGTTTACTGGAGTTGTTGAGTTTTAGGACAGACTATCTTTTAAAACCTCTGTGATCTTATTCTTTGAACACCCAGTGAAACACACATGTGGAATGAGAACACCATTCACACTGCCACGTCCTCTCAAATAATGGCCACTCAGAGGCACCAGAAGGATCTGGGCAGTCAGGTCAGCTCCTGCTGTGGACGCCCAGTCAGGAGGAAGGCAGGGAAACTGGAAATACGTATTTCAAAGAAATTGGAATATTTGAAGATATGGGAAGGATGGACACTGAGTAAGATGACAAATTCAGCTAATTAGGTGATGTCAAAGTAAAACATGCATTGGGAAAATTGAAAGAAACAAGACAGACTCTATTCAAGACCATGCCATAGGGCAGCAAGACTGAGCTCAATACCCTGGAAACAAGATGCTGGAAAACAATTAAGGACAGAAGCAGAAATCATAGGCATCTGTGGCATTTGTTGTGGCTTTACACACACACACACACACACACACATACACAAGAAAACTTCCTATGAAACCCTGACAGGAGGTTACCCTTAGGTTGTAAAGGTCCTCACCCAAGTTAGACTCCTACCCTTTCTCAGAGACTGCGACACAGGGACACCAGAAGGATTACATTTTAAGGGGGTGGGGCCAGGCCCTTGAGATAGATATTCTCTGGGTCATAACAATGGCAAGAAGTTTTTAAGGAGATTTATGGGCACAGAAAACATCTGCAACTGCAAGTTGCAATTTGCATTTATAAAGGAAATGCTCTAAAAGAAATAAATAGAGATCAAAGACTTGTAGTCAGGGAGAGGCTGTCTGAGGGAATACTAAGGTTTCGGGGTCCTAACTGCTTTCTGCAGAGTTGAAGGGAACACAACTAAATTGCACTCAGCCAAGACCTGGTTTGCCTCTCCACCAGCTACTGCAATTTATAAAGAGGTGCAATTCCCAGCCATTTATAAACAGATGCAAAAAGAGCTGACAGACCCTACACAGTCAGGATCTGATCTCCCAGAAGGCTGTGCTTTCCACAAGACTTTACATTGCTCTCTACAGTCACCTTCTCTTTGAGGAAATGACATCTCCACTGGATTTGGCCTGATTAGTGACCTAAGTGCAGAGGAACTGACAGTCACCTCATAGTTTGCTCTGATGCAAGTATTTCTATGAAACCTACGATGGGAGTTCTAACCGCCTCTTGAGGTTAGGAAGCCTCACCCTCACACTTCACCAGCAGTCTCTCTAGCTTTGGGGAATGCCATCTTCTCCAAGAGATTCCAGAGGACCACTCAGGTCAAACTTAGCTCCATAAAAGGTGAGGTCATTTCTAATTCTGTGTGCATCTCACTGAACTGGGACATTTGAGCCAAAGTCTTGGTTGTATTAACAACATTTCCAATTATATCCTATAAACAAGGAGATTAGAGTCGCATTTAACATATACAAATAAGTCTATTGCCATGAAAACAAAAATACCCAAGAAGACTTAAGAAATTTTGGGGGAGAATTCAAACAGGGTAAAAAAGAGATTAGTGTTGCTACCAACATGGGTGTCCTTCTATGTATTTCTGTTGTCCACAGCAGTGTCCAGGCACCCTCAACTGGCCCCCCTAAAAGAGGGACAGAGCTCAAATTCCTGTGACCTCATCACATACTCCCACCAGTCATCACACAACCACTGACCATCCTCTGAGGGACTCAGTGTCACCTCCACTGTGGAGATGGTGCCACTAAAACAAATCAGAGGTGTGATCCACTGTGGAATGTGGCTTTAAGTCAAAAATAATAACAATGCCAACTCTGATTTTTGTGTGTTTATTGACTCAATGTAAGTCTTCTAAGGACTCTTCATCCTCACAACAAATCTGTTTAAAGGGCACAAAAATTATTCAGAGTTTAGTAACATATAGGAGAGGAGGAGGGTCACTAATATTTTACATCCAGCTCAACTGGCACACTTTCAGCAGAACTGATGGAGTTGGACACTTCACACTGGTAACTCCCAGCATCCTTCCTCCTGACGGGGTCTATAGTGAGGGTTCTGTTGTTCCAAGACAGCTTCATCTGCTCTGTCAGCCGCAGATCCATGCCATTGAAGAACCACAGGGTGGAGACTGCATTCGTGTAGCAGGTCAGGACCACGGAATCCTTATGCTCCGTGACTGTGGTGTTGCTGGCTAGGAGTGTGGGCACTCTCACAGGCTCTGCAGAGACACAGAGGGTATAACTGATTGAGAGTGGGCTTGGGGCCTGGGGCCATGCAAATAAATCAGACATCTCAGGCTCTCATCGTCCAGTGTAAGGTCACCAGAGGATGGTCCTGGCTTCTGCAGAAGGACCACTGTCTTTGTTCAGATGACAATGTCTTAGAAAGAAGGCTGCACCTCTCTGACCCCAGATCACACCAGGGTGACCCCTGATCTGTTCCCACAGACATCTCTGTGATATCAGCACGTGAAACCCTTTCTAGCCCATGTGTATAATAATCTCACCATCAAGATAAAACTTTCATGATCTTTTATTGATTTTCCCCCCTAAAACTTTATTTGACTTTAAATATGATCAGGTCCCACTTTTCATGTAAGCTTCCATGTATGTTGGAGAATATGGATTTACCATATCTGTCCGTCTCTGGGGCCAAGGGAATTTTACAGAAAGTTTTTAAAAAAGCATTTACCCCTTTTAAATAATTCATTAGGTAATGAAGATGACCCACCCCAGTCTTCATGACCTTGGATCGGAAGAAGGTCCATCTAAAGGATTCCTCAGTCTGAACAGGACTTTATTTTCTGGCCAGCAGATTGAATAGCACCATGAACACCAGGCTAGAGAAGTGGTTATTATTTTATCAAAAGATGGTCAAAATATAAGGAAACTACCTGATATGGCCCTGGCCATACATGAAAGCCCACAGCTTATGCAGTACTCCATGGAGATACTCAGAAAATGTTACTGAGATCATGAACAAGGCAAGATGTTGCTTTCCCCAATTTTCAACATAGTCCTGGAAGTCCCAGCCAGAAAAACCAGTCAGGAAGACAAAATTAGAGATATCCAAAGTGAAAAAAGAGAAGAAGATAATCTTTTAAGAAAGACAACATAATCTTCCATGTAGAAAACCCTAGAGATTACCCCTCTCCCCCCCCACCCCCCGCCACACACACACAATTTTTTAGAAAGAACAAATAAGGCAAAATTACAGGAGACAAAATCAATACTCATCACCATTTCTCCTTGTTTGCAACAAAAATGAACAATCCCCAAATGGAAACAGTTCCCTTTACAATAGCATCAGAAAGAACAGAATACTTAGGATTAAACTTAATTAATAAAAAGGAAAATGTACACACTGAACATCACCAAATGTTTCAGAAAGAAAGTAAATAAAAAACAAATACATGAGAAGACATCCATGTCTGTGGATCAGAAGACCCTCCCCATATCTACATATGTGACACAATCCTTATAAAAACCCCACTGACTTTTTTTGCAGAAACAAAAAGTGCATCCTAGAATACAAGTGGAATTTCAGTGGACACCCAAATGGTTGCAACAATTTTTCAGAAGAAGAATGAAATTGGAGGTGTCATACTTTCTAATTTGAAAGCTTGCTACAGAGCTAAAGTAACCTAAACAGTGTGACAGTAGCACAAAAATTTCTATTCACCAAAAGACACAATCAAATGGTTTGGGTGGAGAGAGAACAGTCTTTTCAACAAATGGTGTTGAACAGCCATATCCACATGCAGAACAAGTGCAGTGGACTGTTGGTTATACCAGACACAAAAATTCAGTCAAAATGGATAGAATTCTAAATGTGAGACCTAAAATTATAAAACTCTTAGGGGGAAGCATTATGACATCGGATTTGTCGATGGTTTCTTAAACATGACACTAAGAACACAGACAAGAAAATTAGATAAATTGGATTTTGTCAAAATGAGAAAATTTTGTTCATCAAGGGACAAAACACACAGAGTGAAAAGTGACCTATGGAATGAGATAAAACATTTTGAAAATCATATGTAAGATGAGGGGTTAATAATCTAGAATATACAAATAACTCATATAATAAAACAACAACAGAACCAAATAACCTGATTTAAAAAAATAGGCAAAGCAGTTGAATAGGCATTTCCCCAGAGAAGATACACAAATGGCCAACAAACACGGGGAAAGATGCTCAACACAAAAACGCAAATCTAAACTCTCACGGTTGGAGTTGTTGCTTGTGATGTTGGGTGTGGGTACCTGACTGTGCAGGTGAGAGAGAACACTGCCCTGTGGTACCTTCCAGTCCTCCAACGGCTTCTTCAATCAGAGTTGGACCTCTCACCTCTCAGCCAACTTGAGTCCTTAAAAGAACATGGCAGATCTGTGTATCACAAGACAAATGTGTGAGGATCTGAGTGCTCAGGGAATGGAAGGCCTCCAGCTCTACGAATGGGAGAAAGCACAGACTTTCTCGGGTGTCAGTTAAGTACCAGGGTTTGGTCATGGAAAGACATAAGATTGGGAGCCAGAGACCACGCCAGATTTCTTCTGGATTTTCACAGACCAGCCGACTGCCTGGCTGACAGCCATTCCTTCCAGCTGCACAGACCTCCATTGTCCAGCCGAAGTGTGTTTCTATGAAACACCATTTTCAGGCCATCCTACAGCCTGGGCTTTGAGGAGAAATAACACATGGGGACCAGGAGCAGCCCCATGGTCAGTTGACTACTCAGGCCCCTGGGCCAAGAGGTAGAGCAGGCCTTCCCAGTAGGTGTGACTGACATGAGCCACTGAGCCAATCAATCATAGAGCAGAGTCCGAGGAATGAGCTAGGAAAGAGTGAGCACAGGCCAAAGCTTGGTCCTAAAGTCATTCTCCCTCTGCTGAGGGCAGATACAGAAGGGGTGAGGGACAGCAATAGGGTAGCATGGACTTGCTGAAATTCACACCCTTGTGACCCATTTGTGTTTGGTGATTATGAGATATACATTTGGAAATAATTTAAAATCTTCCATGTGTGAAATTCATTATTAATACTCCAGTTGTTGGAAGGATTATTTTTCTAAAGAGCAGCAAAGGATCTGAGACATGGTGCAGGGACAGGGGGGTTGTCCTTTGTGGCCAGAATTTTAAGGATTCTGCATCCAGGTTCCAGTTTCTGAAGAGCTTTTGGATCATTTATTTATTTATTCATTCAATCAATCACCATTTATTTTTCTTAATTCAGCAAAAGCAACTGAGTGTTTGTTACATGATGGTCCCTGAGCTGGTTGCAGGTGTAAAGTAAGCAGGCAAAGTCCTTTCCTTTACATTCAGTGAGAGTGACACCAACATATCAGGAAACAAATAAGTGGTTTCAAGACCAGTGCAGGGAGGTGAGGATCGGCCAACTGAAGGGAGGGCCTGGATGTTCCCACCACTGACTCTGATTGTTACTGCAGGTAATTTGGTTTTGGAGTGAAAACAATTTCATTCTCCATTTGCTTTCCTACCCCAGACCAGAATCTCTCCCTCTGAGCTAAGGACGCCTAAGAAGAAAGGGTCTAAACCAATGGTTGGTCTAGGGAACCACAGGCATCTAATAGGCCCCTGGGGTGGAGGAGAGGACGGGGCTCTGGCTGCAGACAGACCTCAGGTGACTCTGATCAGCTGCTCATGGTCTGTGGGACTCCACTTCAGGGACTGTATCTCCCGGTGCCTCGGTTTCCTCTCAATGAAGGAGGATATATATTTGACTGCCCAGTTGTCAGTATATTAATCATGAAATATTCACAGTATCTGACTAAAGAAGCTCAAATAAGAGGTCTCTCTTCTTGATCAACTCTAAGAGAGATTCCCCTCGGCTGGTCCTTGGTGGGTGAGGAGCTGCCAGGAGCATATTTTCTCCTCTGTTCCTCCCTGGAGATACTTATCTTTCGCTTCACTCTCCCAAGTCCCCCAGAATAGTCGTCTGATGACCCGGGGACCTTATCTAGCTGTGCTCTTCACACATAGCCTCGGGGGGAGGACCAGACTCCATTTCTGCCCAGATGTAGCTTTTTGGACTGAGCCGTGGCTGATGACCAGCTTAGAAGCCTTGTGTTTCAGACACTCAGAAACCATTGTTCTCAGTCAGCCTTTCCCAGGAGCTCAAAGCCAACCTGACACACACTCCCCAGGATCCCTGGAGTCAGGAGGTCTATGAGAAGGCCTGGGAAGGGGCTTCCTTAGCTGAGTTTCTCTGTGAGGATTCCAGGAAGCCCCTAGGGCTAGGCTCTGCATGAGCCCTGCAGGGTCATCCTCAGGGTCATGGTCATGGGGAGGGGCCCAGGGACCTAGACTGAGACTGGTCTCCATCGGCTGAGTCATTCCCATCAGACTGGCCCTTCTCTCTGTGGAGAATGTCTGCAGGGCTGGAATCTGGGAAAGGAACTCTGACCTTAGGAAGTTTGTCTCCACTGTGTGTGTCCTGCACTAACTGACCAAACCCAACGTGGAATGTGAGGCAGAGGGGGATGGAAGAGAGTCCAGGGCTGGCAGTCCTGTGTGTGAAGTAGAGTTCACCCCACCCGACACCCAGAGGTCAGAGAGCAATCACTTATGGTATACACGGAACTGTCCAAATCCTATTTCTTTTTTTGAATCTCGAAGGTGGGCTACTACGGTGTAGTATCCCGTGTCCTCCCAGCGGCCCTCTTTAACAGCATGGACCCATCACTGTTTACTTTCTCTCGACCGACCGCTGTATGCAGACCTTAACGCGTGTACTCTTAGGTCCACTGCAATAGATGCAATAATCTGGTGGGATCGCATCCCTTCCCCCCTGTACCACAGAAAGACCACAGCATCCGGAGGCTTATTGCGGATACGCAGGAGCACATCCTTCCCTTCGGCAGCGTTGGTCGGCACAATCGCTAGCTGGGCGGTGGTGGGCTGGCTCTAGAAGATGAAGAGTGAGATTGGAAGAGAGAAGAGAAATGAGTCAATATTTGGATCTATGTGTTGGAATGGGAAGATGAGACCCTTTATACTGACCAAGTCTCTTCATCTCTTTATCTCTTCGCCTTTGTCTGTGTGCAAGTGTGTGTGGTGCCCATGCCCAAGGTCAGCAACCCAGCCGCCAATACGTCAGCATCTCCGAACCTGTTATTTTTGTTAGTTTGTTTTGAACACTCTTCCTCAGGTGCCTGCCTGGCTCACCTTCTCACTGCCCTAAGACCCCTGATGACACTCAGGGTGTCCTTGGGAGACACCTGGGGTGACCACCTCCTCTAAAAACCCGGTGTCTCCACTTTCTGACCAGTCCCTGTTCTGTTCTCCTCATGGCACTTGTGGGTCCCTGACCTCACACCTGGATCTTTCCTTGTCTGTCTCCTCTCCATAGAAGGTGAGCTCATGGGGGGAGGGGCTTGTCTGATCTGTTGTACCCCCAGGGCCTGCAGCAGGCTGACGTGCCCGTGGGTGAATGAATGAGTGCTCTCTGGGTCCTGCACCCACTGGGGTGCATGTACCCATTTCTGAGGATGGTGGTAAAGACAATGCTTAGTGCCCCCGGTGAAGTTTTTCTTCACCCCGGTGAAGTGTCTCCTCACATAAATGGTTATTATTATAATCAGTTTACAAAATTCAATACTCAGTAAGGGAGAACTTAAGAAATGAACAGCAATCGAGGTTTTCCTGCCCTTCACCCTTCCAAATCCTGAGACGTTGTCATTGTTGAACTCCCTCCCCCATCATATCTGCTCCCCTGCCCTTTCCCTTCAGGTCTAAATATCAGCCTCCCTTTTCTCCCAGAGGCTGTCCTCCCCAGGAGATCTTAAGCAGTCTCTGTCCCCCATCCTCCCATCCACCCCCAGGAATTGTCCCCTCCTTACTGACCAGCAGGAGCCCCTGCCAGGGGACAAGCCTTCTGTGAGCAGAGGCTGAAGGAGACTCCATGGTGACAGCTGCCTTCTCTGTCTGTCCCTGGGAAGAGCTTGGGCTCCAGTAAGGCTCACAGACACTGCTCTCTGGACGGGTGGGATCTGCGGTCCCTCCTCCCCATGTGCTGAGCCTCCTCCTGGAGCCAGATCACTTCTCTCCTCACGTGGGTCAAGGTGGGGTCTGTGCTTAGGAAGCTCACTCTCCCTCCCCTCTTTCCTGCCCCCTGTCTCCTCCTTGTAGTTTACCTTTACTCTATATTTCAGTTCTCTGGGAATTGCCGAGGCCTCTGACCACACACACACACACACACACACACACACACACACACACACGGCATCCAGAAAAGCACTAGCCTGGGGCATCCAATTCCCGGTCACTCTTCCTCCTGGCTCCCTGGCACGTGCACAGTGGCTTCCCCCACAGCCCTCTCTCTTTCATATTTGACTTTTCTCCTCAGAGAAGGAGTTCTGGGGCCACCTCAGGAAAGTTGTCAGAAGGGTATCACCACTGCTGTGCATCGGATCTCCTGTGAAACTATGTAAAGATTTCGATGCCCAGTTAACATCTTAAGAAGGCTGCTTCAGCCCTGACTAGGTGACTCAGTTTGTTGGAGCATGGTCCCATGCACCAAAATGTTGCGGGTTCGATTTCTGGTCATAACACATAGTTAGGTTGCAAGTTTGATCCTGATTGGAGCAACAGATCTCTCTCTCTCTCTCTTCCCAAGATGTGGGGTGAGACACCCCTCCCCCTCTCCTGTGCAAAGGGAGGGTCTCCAGATCCCCAAATGCCCTGTGTATCTCTGTCATAACATTGGGATGTTGCATCCAAGTCATCTGTGACCCTGTCTGTCATCTGCTGTAGGCCCCCCTGCATGGCTTGGTGCTGGAGTAGCTCAGGTAGAGACTTAATCAGGGAAGCCTGTAGGTTCTTGTTAAGAGACGAGAAGCCCCCAAGAAACCCTCAGCCCCTCTGAGATGGAAGCAATCACAGATCCTGGTTCTCCTGTCCCATCCTGTACAGGAAGTCTCCCAGGACACCATGGGCTGATGAGATGTCTTTAGGGATGACAGGCAGGAGTCCAGGGACCTTGGGGATGGGGAACGATCCCCTAATTGCTTTGAGTTCAGGGTGGGCACCCTCCTTCCCTAGTAGTCTACCTGGGGTTGAGATCCAGGTGTCTTCCAGGTCAGGGATCTGCTAACAGTGAGAGGTTGGACTTCCCTTATTCCCTTAAAATCACAACGCTCCCTATCTCCACCTTGTGAGTGATCCTTAATCTACCCAAGGGCCTGTCCTCCCTGGCTGTAAGTAGGGTAAAGATCCAATCCTGGCCCCAGCTGGTTTGGCTCAGAGGATAGAGCATCGGCCTGCAGACTGAAGGTTCCTGGGTTTGATTCCTGGTCAGGGCACATGCCTGGGTTACAAGTTTGATCCCCAGTGTGGAATGTGCAGGAGGCAGCCGGTCAATGATTCTTTCTCATCACTGATGTTTCTATCTCTCTCTCCCTCTCTCTTCCTCTCTGAAATCAATTAAAATATATATTTTTAAAAAGACCCAAACCTGCGACATCCCCTGGCACTTGCTGGCCTCCTCCCAGGCTGACAGCAAAGCTTTCCTGTTGATAAGGAACATGCTCCCATTGCAAGTATCACACAGGTGACGGGCTTCCATCAAGTGGTTTCCCTCATCCATTTAATGAGTGTTTACTGAGCACCTGTGATGTGTCAGGCCCTGGGATGGGCCTTGAGAACTCAGAGAATAGGACATAGGTGGGACCTGTGCTCATGGAGTTTACCTTGTAACAAAGACAGGCTCCCAGAGAAATTACAGCACCGAGGACTGAATCAAAATCATGAGAAGGACAGTGAAGAAAAAGGTCTGGTGTGTCGGGAGCATGTCCTTGAGCCTCAGCTGGACTGTGAGTCTCCTTTGGTGGGCAGAGGTCAGGCTGCATGGAGGAACTCACAGAGTCCAGAGTGCGCAGCCTGGAGAGTGAGAAGTGCTGTGGATTCAGTGATGCTGGTGAGGTAGAACCTGCTGGGCTTAGGAACGTGCTTCCATGGGGTCAGCAGCGCCCTGGAGAGGCTTCAGGTCACGGAGTAGTTTTGCCGCCCTCTGGTGGACAAGCAGAAAAATGAGCAGGGAAAGGTAGTTTTTAACCTTCCAGCCCCTTTGCTATAGGAGGAAACATAGGAAGGGGTGGAGCATAGATGTCAAGTGCCAATAGACAATATATGGTATGTCTGAGTCCACTTGCAGGCAGTGTGACTCTGGCAAGTGATCCCATCTTAAAAAGATGCGCTTTCTTCATGTGATATCATAGAAAGACATGTGGTGTTCTTTTTTTTGTTCTTAAAACTGAACAACTAAAACTCTGGAAATCTTCTCAGTGTCAAGGGTGATAAGAGTGTCTTTTGTCCCTATGAGGCAGCTCCTGACAGGCCTCTGGATAGTTGCAGGGTGAGGGCAGGTTGCCATAAAGACCAAATCTTGATTAGAAGCCTGGAATTTTCAGCTGTCAATGTAAGAAATGTTTACACTGTAGAGAAATTTGTAAGTTTTTAAGTTTATTTGAGCCAAAGTGATGACAATGGCCAGGAAACACATGTCCACAGATTGAGAAAATGCTCTGAGAACGGCAGTTTTTCACCTTATTTTACACATTACAACCAAAGGGGGGGGGCATAAGGGGTTACATGAAATCCATTGGTGACAGATTAGGGAAACGGGAAAAAGCAAAGCAGGGAAATCTCTGAGACTGGATATAAAGTAAAACAAGTAGACACATCCTTCTTTTACATTGGTTGGTACAGGATAGTTAGCAGCTAACAATTAACACAATAATGGTGGGGAATTTTGTGGTTACTACTCTGGTGTAGTAATGGGTCTGAAAATAGGGAAATTACCCTGATATTCCAAAGGTATGTCATGGTGGATGCAAAAAAAACAATAGACAGGCTCAGTTAAGGTAAAGATTGACCTTTCTCATGCAAGATACTGGCCTTGGGCATGACTACCCAACATGACTTGTTTTTGGTTAGAAAGTTTTAATTTCAGACCATCCTATGTGGTTACTTTAGGTCTCTGAGTTTGTAAGGCCTCTCCTAGGCTTACCAGAGTTAGTATGTGGCTCCCTTTCAATCATAAATCAATTTAAAGGCTGTATGATCAACCTTTTGGCTAAATAATGAGGTTCCACAGTGCTAGGAAGGCTCATTCCAAGTGTTGGTCTTGTTTACACATGAACCATTGGAGATGGGCAACACCATGACCTTGAATGGCAGTCATGGCCAAATTTTCTCAAAAGTGAAAAGCAGATAAATGAGAGACAGTCAGGTCTTTAATGGGCCTCCACTAACAAAACAAAACAAAACAACAACAAAAAACCATCTGATCATTTCTAACCTATAAGCTACCATGATCCAAGTTTTGAGGACACACTTTACACCTCTTCAAATCTCATCATGATACTGATTCCCATTTACTATGGCTAATCGACTTCCCATTAGAAGCACTTAGTGCCTTTAATTATTAATCCAATTCCTGCTAGTTGTGCAATTGGAAGCAGTAAACTTAAGGTTTATGCAGAAACAAGACAGTAAGAACTCAATGCTGTATATTACAATTGCCATCTAAACATTCCATAATCCAAGAGAACATAAGAGTTTCGTAAATAAATTTCCTGTGCCTCAGCAGCAGTCACAGAGGGCCATGTTTCTATAGCCACCTCAGCTTCCATTTGAATTGATATAATTAGTCTTTGTTAAAGTTGGGTGTAGATACATTCTCATAATTAGGTTCTAGCATTTATACATAAAATTCCTTTCTTAATAGTCTTTTTCCATTAACTTTCTATAACTTCCCTTGTTCTTCTTAGTTTGTCTTTTTTCACTCATTCAGAAAGAACCAATTTATTAGGACAAACTACTTACTTTTAATTTCTCTTAAAAACACACAATTCTTTTCTCCCCCCACTTTTTTTTTTTTTTTTGGCAAATGCATTAATTCTCAATTTCAAAATGTTATCAGAAACGGGGCCAGGTCTAGAGTGGGTTTGCCTAAGGCCAGCTGGTAGTGTGTGAGTTCTTGACTTCATGCAGGAAGTATTTCACAACATGAGTCCAGGTAATTTGGAGACCATGTTTATTAAAGCTGTAAACAGTGAAAGAAGGGTGTAGGATAGAAGAAGCTATAGGAAAGAGACTAGGCGGGGCTGCTTCGTCCCTCTAGAAATGTTCTGGGAAAGAAGTGAGCCTAATGGGACTGCTGTCAGTTCACTGGAGAGTCTGAAAAAAGGGGCCTTGGAGACAAGTTCAGGAGGTTAACCCAGGATGAGCTGCTGTTGCCGACTGCACCCCTGGTTACATGTCTCATGGGGATCAGTGAGGAGAAAAAAATTCACTTGAAAAGGAGATGTAAGTAGGCATGCCCCAAGAAATACATTGGTTGGCTTTATCTTGAGGAATTTTATCTCCCTTCCAAAGGTGGAGATTTTATGGCATGTCTCAGGGAATATTCATCAGTTTTCTCAGGTGTGCCCTTTCAGGGTCATGGTCTCCACTGATTAGTCAGGGCAAGTATAAACCACATGGCCAGTGGTATGCCAGGGGAGCAAAGGCCACCCTGAAGGCAAAGTGTGGCATCAGTTTTGCCCATTGCTAGGCACCAGGGGTTTTCTGCCCTGATGACCTTCTGTATATGGCTGTACATTGCTCAGCTAGTGTGTTCATCTATCTGTCTCAGTTTTCTTGTTCCACTTGCCAAGGGATTTTCCTAGCTTCTTACTAACCTGCTCCAAAAGGAGAAACCATAAAAAGAGTATTATTAATATTACCAATATTATCAAATAACGTTTAGCAATGATTAACAGTTGGGCAATATACACAAGATTTGAGCAAAGCCCGAAGAAAAAGTATAATTGTTACTATGACTAATATTAGCAGACAGATAAATACTGTAAACTAATGAAGTTCAATATCAGTTTGTAAGTATACAGGCCTTGTTGTGTCTTGGCATAGCGATCTATCTCTGATGTCAGCGGCTTCTCATCCTCTTTGATTGCTGTAGGTCGAGGCAAGTGTAAGAGACAGGGGCAGATGTCCATTCCCAGTTAGACACTTGATAAGGTCTCTTTCAACAACGTTAGAGTCTTTAATTGATGTCTTTCCAATGGACAAAATAAGTCATTATTTTTGAAGTCTTTGTCCTTTGGGAACACACGTGTGAAATGAATGTCACTAATTTATCAGTCCCTATAAGCTGGTTAAAAAGTTCTTGATAATAATACAGAAGGTCTCCTTTTAGCAAGGTTGATGCATATGTCCCTTCATCTAGATGCATAGGGAGACCAGTGACTATCTAATGAGCAGAAAACCTATGTGCTTACCAAAAGAAGATTTCAGATTGAGGAGAACTATGAGAAGTGTTTTTGGCCAAGGGAGATTAAAAACTTCTGAAAATTTACCTAGTTAAGTTTTAATTGTACCATTTGATGTTCCACAAATCCAGAGAACTGGGGTGATAGGCACAATGAAAATACTGTAGAGTAAGACAAACATTGCAAATGGATTACATTATTTGAAATGAGTCCCTCACTCACTGTAACTCAGAGGAAATTCCCCAATTGAGAATTAGTTTTTTCCAATTATAACTTACCTTTGTTAATGCTGTTGCTCTTCTGCAAGGGAATGCCTCAACCCTGTGAGAAAACATATAAACCATAACTAACACATATTTGTATTCTTGAGATAGTGGCATTTGGATAAAATTCAATCATCATACCTCAAAAGAATCTAAAGGAAGTGGGAAATGTCCATGGGAACCTTGCAATGATTTTCCAGGGTTATATTTGGACAGATAGAATATCTACCATATACTTTATGAGCCAAAGTAGAAAGTTTATAGTAATTCCAGAGGCCCAATACACAAAATTTGTGCAAGGGGCTCAGCCCTTGCAGCTCCAGCTGCCTCAGCCCTAGCAGCCCAGGCTGCCTTGTGGCCCTGGCTGCCTCATGGCCCCTCCCTCTGATCATTCCAGAAGGTCATTCTGCCTTCCAGTCTAATTAGCATATTAGCTCTTTATTATATAAGATTGTTGACTTCATGAAATCATCTTTTAAAAACCCCAATGTGTTAGCTCATGTACATGCCAAAGCATAGGTAATTGAGTATGCAGAGATAAGATTGGTTTCTGATTGGGATCATATCTATTTGTCTGGATCACAGTTTCCCCCTTTTTGTTGCCATAACTGTCCATTGGAACTGCAAAAGTGAGTCTTTCATTGACTTAATGGGAAGCAAGGAGATCCTCTGGTCTAGACAATTTGGCTATTTAATGCTGTCTGTCGAGCTGCAGCATCAGCTAAATGATTTTCTTTTGCTTCATGGTGGCAACTTTAGAATGTTCTGAAATTTTTATAATTGCCAATTGTTTCAATTTGTATGCTATCTAATAATACTTCAGCCTATTTTCTATACACTCCTCTGAGAAAGTTAAGAAGCCTTGCTGCTTCTACAACATGCTAGAGTTGTGAGTTACATGAAGGGCATAGCCACTATTAGTGTAAATATTGGCTGTCTGATTTTTGACCAATTGACAAGCCCTAGTTAGAACAATTAATTCCACTTGTTGGGAAGATTTTATTCAGGTGTATAAGAACCTTCAGTTGTGTCCACCACAGGAGTTATTGCATAGCCAGCTCAGAAACATTCCTGTTCATCTTTCAAAGATCTATCTGTAAGCTAAATTAAGTCAGCATTATCACAGAGTTTCCTATAAACCATTCCTATGAACAAAAAGGTGGTCAGCGGTCAAAAACACAACTGTGGATGTCTTCATCCTGCAAAGAAGGTAGCAAAATTGTTGGGTGAAGGCTATGACATCAAGTTAAAAAAAATATTAGGCACAGAAAGCGAGAACCAGTCAACTGACAGAAGTGTTGAGTGTGATAAGAATTCAGTAGAGATTCAACATAATGAGGAACATGAACAAAACAGAACCTGTAACTATCTTTCCTGTTTGCATATGTGTCTATAGCAGAGATGGCAGTCATGCAGGGAGGGAGCCCTTTGGCTATTGAGCGTAATTGCTGAACTTGTCTCCAAGGCTCCTTTTTTTCACTCTCCAGTGAACTCACACTCAGGCTCACGTCTTTCCCGGAACATTTCTAGAGGGACGAAGCAGCCCCGCCTAGTCTCTTTCCTATCGCTTCTTCTATCCTACACCCTTCTTTCACTGTTCCCAGCTTTAATAAACGTGGTCTCCAAATTACCTGGACTCATGTTGTGAAATACTTCCTGCATGAAGTCAAGAGCTCACACACTACCAGCTGGCCTTAGGCAAACCCACTCCAGACCTGGCCCCGTTTCTGGTAACATTTTGAAAATGAGAATTAATGTCTGACTTACAAAAACAAATGGATTCATAAAGGGCCCTGCAGTCATGGAACTTTGTGGCATCTTCGTATTTTCTTAGTCAATTAGAAAGATTGTGTGTGGGTATCAGGAGACGTTCTGATTATTCATTTGTTGATTTCGGAAATGTGTAATGCACTCCTCCTGTGCATCTACTAGACACTGTCTTGAGCCCTGGGAGCACTGTCCTGAGGGAGATCAATTGGACATTATTGCTGATGTTCAGCTGTTGACAACTTATATCTAAAACTGCTTTCTGCACAGTGGAGAGAAATGTAACTAAATCAGCCCAGACCCAGTTTCATCTCCATCAGTTCCTGCAATTTATAAAGAGGTTCAAGGTTCCAGTCATTTATAAACAGATGCAAAATAGCTGAGAGACTGAACAGAGATAGCATCTGATCTCCCAGAAGGTTGTGCTTCTGGAGTTTTCCATGGAGACATTACACTTCTCTCTACAGTCACCTTCCCTTCGAGGAAATGATATCTCCAGGAAGAAGAGTATTCTTGATCCTACATCATGGCTGATGTCACTTGATTGGCCTGATTAGTGACCTAAGTGCAGAGGAATGACATTCACCTCATAGTTTGCTCTGATGCAGGTGTTTCTATGAAACCTACGATGGGAGTTCTAACAGCCTCTTGAGGTTAGGAAGCCTCACCCTCACACTTCACCTGCAGTCTCTCTAGCTTTGGGGGATCCCCTCTTCTCCAAGAGATTCCAAAATACCCCTCAGGTCAAACTTAGCTTCCTAAAGGGTGAGGTCATTTCGAATTCTACGGACATCAGTCTGAACTAGGACATCTGAGCCAAAGCCTGGGTTGTATTAGCAACATTTTCAATGAAATCCTATTGACAAGACAGAGTGATACTGAATGTATATAAATAAGTCTTATTGCCATAAAAATAAGAATACTCAAGAAGACCTTAGAAATTTATTGGGAGAAGTCAAACAGGGAAAAAAAGATCAGTGTTGCTACCCATATGGGTGTCCTTCTGTCCATTCTTATTGTCCACAACAGTGTCAACGTGCCCCCATAGGTCTTCCTGAAAGAGGAACAGAGCTTGAATTCCTATCAGCTCATCACAAGGTCTCCCCAGTCATCACATGACTACTGCCTGTCCTTTGAAGGACTCCGTGTCACCTCCACTGTGGAGATGGTCCACTAGAAGTGGGATCTGATGTGGAATGTGACCTTAAGTCAACAATAAGGACAATGTTCGCTCACATTTCTGAGCATTTATTGACCCCTGCTTGCTGCAATAGGCTTGACACTTACAACTTAATAGAGAGTAAAGGATTAAAGGTAAGCTGGCACTTGGAATATGATGTGCATTATCAAATTCATTGAGAAGACAAACTCTAAACCCAATCTCTAAATTTGGTGTAGTTGAGAAAACTGAAGTAAATAAATAATGGAAATGACCATAAATTCAGGGAATTGTCCCTTCTGGGTTCAGGGGAGGAGTTTGTGGCCAGGACTGTGCTTCTGAATGCTGGCAATGCACTATTTCCTGGCTGGGCGATTACCAGGTGTTAGCTTGACTATATTTTGTTAATTCATGTGTACATCTTATGAATTTTTCTCATGCTTTCTGAATAAATCAGCTTATAAAGTAACGTTCATGGTTTTGTTTCATAATCATCTTGGCTTTAACAATAACTGCCTTATCTTTAATATAAACAAAATTTTTATAATAATGTAATAATGCATTTCTGATCAAGGACAGCTTTGTTTTTATAATTAAGTCACCTATTAAAACAAGATTACATGGCCCTGGTGAGGTAGCTCAGTTAGTTGCAGCATCACATCATGCACCAAAAGGTTGCAAGTTTGATTCCTGGTGAGGGCACAGGCCTAAGTTATGATTTCGATCCCCGGCCAGGAAATGCATGCAATGCAACCAATCGATGTTTCTCACTCACATTGATGTTTCTTTGTCTGCCCCTTCTCTTTCTAAAAATCAATATAAACATATCAAAATCAATATAAACATATCCTCGGGTGAGGATTAAAAAAAAAGAATATATATTTTTTAAAACAACAGAATAGTCATGTCTATTGAAAAATGCAATACCTATTTTTTTTGAGTCATGAGCTTGTCCTTATAGAAAATGAAATGACTCTGTCTCCTTATTAATTAAACATGCAGTGACATTTGCTTTTCAAAATATCCAGATCATGTCCTGTGGACAGTTAGTGATCCTGCCTTTAATAAAAGTGTTCTTTCCTGGGGAAGTGTAAAAATCTTGTAGTGATGGCAAACAGAGGAATAAGACCACATATGCCAATTTAAATGTATCTCAGAGACTTCAGTAAAAGAAGCAGCATTGATCTATATGTCTGATTTACGTGGACAACAGAATAATCCCACTGAGTCCTATGCCTTGTGAAGTGACAGCCCCAGTACAAGCTTGCTTTCTCTCTGAACTTCAGTGTGAGGACAATGCCTATCCTTTAATGTCAGTCCAGAGATGAAGTGAAGAGAGGCAGAAAAAGCCAGAAGGATCAATCCTCCAAAAGGATCCCAGTGTCCTTTCTCCAGGGAATTTCACCCAAGATTTGGGGTTTTTAGAACTGTGTGAAAAAATGGATCATTTATTATCATGATTGTCATTTGTCATTTCCAGGTCCCTCATCATGTCAGACATGCAGGGATTTTAAGTTTGGGGTGTTCTGTTAGATAGGACTAGATATCAGGAAAGAGGCCCATCCTTACACGATTCCTACATGTTGATGGGGCTGGAATTATTCACATTATACAGACAGTGAATCTGGAGGTTCTATACTCATCCCCCAACATGCAATTGTTCACAGATGAGTAATTCCCTCCTTGAACAACTAGAGACCCAGTGCACAAATTCGTGCACGGGTGCGGTTTGGTCAACCCAGCCCCAATTGGCAGATCAGGACCAGGTCTATAGGGAGGAGGAGACAGTGGAAGGTTGGCTGGCTGGCCTTCCCTGATCGGGCCTGATTAGGGCCAGGCCAGCTGGGGAGAGGAGCTGTGGGTGATTGGCTAGTGGGCCCTTCCCCCAATTGGGGGCGGGGGGCAATTGGGGGCAGGGCTGGCTGTGGAGAAGGGCTGCAGGTGGTTAGCCAGCTGGCCCTGCCCCTGATCAGAGTGGTGGGGGCCCACGAGAGGCAGGGCCAGCTGTGGGGAGGGGCTGTAGGAAGTTGGCCATCTGGCTCCGCCCCCTAATGGGGTAGGAGGAGGTGATCAGGGGTGGGGCGGGCCTGGGAGAGGGGCTTCAGGCCGATAAGGGTGGGGCCAGTGGAAAGGGGAAGGGCCAGGGGGGTAGGGAGGTTGAAGAAGCTGATCAGGAGTGGGGTAGCTGCGGGGAGGGGCCACAGAAGGTTGGCCAGCCAGCCCAATCTCCCCAATCGGGCTGGTTCACTGATCGAAGTGAGTGTCATAGTGACTGTTTGTTCTGGTCATTCCAGTGTTCTGGTCACTGGCCTTTTATATATATAGATGAGCACACATTCTGCACAGGCAGTGGTTGTCAGGGAAACACAGGTGCACATGACAGCCACTGGCCTTATGGAGCTGATATTCTATTGAATGGAGAGAGGCAATCAAGAAATGAACAAGCAGCATTTCAGATGGTAAGTCCTCTGAAGGATAATAAAGTGGTGTGATGGAGATAGGAACTGGGTAGGGTGGGGGTTACTTTATTATAAAAGATGGTCAGGGGAACCCTTCATGACTATGTGACATTTGAGTGACAGCTAGAAAAGGGAGGAAGGAGTCAAGCAGGTCTCTACAGAATGATTATTTTAGAGAGAGGGAACGAAGACCCTGGGGCAGAAGGATGCTTGCCATGTTCAAAGGTCAGGAAGCCACTGTGACCAGAATAGAAGGGATGAAGAGAATGACATGAGATGTGTAGACAGGGACCAGGCTTTTTAGGGCTCTGCTATCTAAGGGTGATCTGCAAGGAAATAAAGAGCCTGGGACAGAGGGTAGACCAACCACATCGCTCAGTGTCCTGTTTATTTCTGCTGACATGATCTTCATTGCAAGACTTCCTCAAGGTGGAAACTCTCTGTCTTGTGCAGACCAGCCCTTTGAACAGTGCTATGTGGGATTTTGTGGGCTGTGGCGATGACTTTGGATTTTGGTGTGACTGAGGTGTGAGTGACGTGACAGAAGGACTTTGAGAAGAAAAAGGACGACCTGACTTGGGTTTTTAAATAATTCATCTCTAAGGATTCACAGGCCCTACTCTGGGGAGATGGCTATCAGGAGGGTCAAGGAGGCAGCACGAAGATCCGTTAGGAGATTGTTACAATAACCTCAAGTGGAAGTGATGGTGGCTTGGACCTGAGTGTTTGGGTTCTGTCTATACTGTGTAGACTGACTGCAGGTGTACTGATGGATTAGAGAGCAAGAGAGGCATAAGAATAATGCCAATATTTCTGACTTGGGCACCTGGTAGGATGGTGTTGACCTTGACTGAGAAGAGGAAGACTTTGGGAGGGTCAGGTTGGGTGTCGAGGAGAATAAAGATCTTGGTTTTGCACATGTTACATTAGAGGTTTCCCAATGATGCCTAGGAGAGAGCCCCTGATAAGTTTAACTTATTATCTTCCAAAGGCCCTTGGAAAACATGCAACAAACTCACACATGGAAGACAGCAATTCCTGGAATCTCTGACAACACATTCAGTGTGTAAGTCTGGAAGAGAGAAGTGGTTTTGTGAGGTGTGCGTTGTGGACTCAGGGGCTGGTAGGTCTTAGGCTATTACTATAGAGGCTGTGGCTCAAGAGCAAGTGTGTCCATTTCCCAGTTTTTTCATCCAGGAAGTAGCAGCAGTTTTCTTAGTGAGGCAAATCCCCAGTCCTGCCCTTGGAGATCATTCTGGAAGCTCCAACTTCAGTCTGCTTCCAAATACATAAATAAAGAAAGTAATACTTTTCTAAAGAAAACACAGACCATTTACAGATTAGTGATGATAGGAGGTTTGTACACTGAGATTTAATATTTTAAAATTCTATGCTTCTGATATGAAAAAAACAACAACAACTAACACAGAAACAAACACTGCTCAGTGCTCATCTTACCTAATTTGGACAAAGAGGCAGAAAGTTTTGGCTCCTTGGGCATATCGTCATCAGTGTGCAAGGCCCAAAGGAGGCACATCGTTTTGATGTGATCACGTACAACCCCAAGGAGATTTTAACTCCCACTGTGGCTGGGACATGAAATTGTTGTTCTTTGTCTTATATTTACACTGGGAACAAAACCAGTTCCTGCCTGCCACCTGTGGGATGTTCTTCCTTGTATTTGTGACTGGATGTTGCCGTGATGAGCTCTGTGTCTCTGCATGTTCTGTTCAAAGTGATCGCAGGGAGGTTCTTATTTCTCTGTCGGGGCACCCTGAGGACAACTGTTCCAAACAGTGGCAGCTTCCCCAGTGGAACCAAAATCATCCCTGAACAACATGGTTTGAGAAAACCATGATTCACTGGTTTTTCATTTTTAGGCATTATCTAATCTAAGATTTCTTTTCTCAGAATATGAGGATTCAGCTGCTTTCTTTCTCATCACACACACACATTTCCCCCCTCAACTGTCTCTCTAGATGGGAAAATTTTTAAAAAGACCAATATTTAGTGTAGACTTTATTGTGTCTGTTTAGTGCTATTTGTATTTGTTAGAAGTAGGTTGGTCCTGAATATTAGACACTTGTAGTGACACAGAGAAGAGAAAAAGCCAAAAACTCATCCCTTCACAGTCCCTCCAGGTCACCTTGAGGTGTTGCTGCACTCTGGTGTTCACATTACAAAATGCACCTCCCAGCAGGGTCAAACCATTTTTCCAACCCGTGGTCAACCCTAGGGGCAGAACCAGAAAAGTCAGTAACAAATGAAAATGCAGGACTCTTTGTTCAAAAGTCATTAAGAATTTCAGGATGGCCAAAGCAGAGTATTAAACCTACACTAAGATCTTCTAAATGAGTGCACAGATTGTGAGCTCATGAAGCCGGCCCTACCTAGCAGGGCAAATGGATGTGTTCATCGTCCAAGCCAATTTCAGGCCAAACTCAAATAATAAAAAACCTTCAGATCTACAGTTAATGTCCTCCTTAATGGTGAGAACTAGATGCTTCCCCACTAAAGCTGAACAAAATGGCAACTTTTCTTTTTATTGGGGTGACATTGGTTAATAACATGATACAAGTTTCTGGTATAAAAATCTACAATAGAGAGTTGTCTAAATGCCTTAGTAAGACACGTGTGCTCTGAAAGGTGGAAGTTATGTCCGCTGTTGTTGATGCTCTAAGACAATGACATCAGTGATGGCAGTGTCAGCAGTGTCAGGCTCAGCTCCAGTGATCAGCAGTGTAAGTAAAGCATCCACATCTCTGATAATTCAGGGATCTGCCACATCTATGAGGCTTTTATGGCTCCAATAGTCTGGGCCATGCTGGACCCTCCAGAGTAAAGGACAAGTTACTGCACTTGTACCTCCATCTAATCCATGTTAAAAGGATGAAAAGTGCTTTGTGAAGCCTCTGGTGAGACTTAATAAGAGAATCACATGCAGACTCCTAGGGTTTGGAGCAAGGCTACATCACCTACAGTAAGCATGTCAAACTCAAAGGCTAACACGGGCCAAATAAACAAGGTTTAAGTTTATGTAGGCCGCAAAAAAACAAGCTTCAATTTTCATAGAAATGTAGGTTTATTTCAATAAAGACATGCTGAATACAATGGGCTGAAATAAATGAGTAATTGTTAACATAAAATAATAGAACATTTTAATAAAATATAATATTTTTTCTTGAACATTAACTTACCAGACACTGAATAGCTGCGCAAATTAATAAGTGTAACACAAATAAATCTATTTTTTCTTGTTCTCCAAAAGTGAAATATTTCCTGTTGTGCATACCAAACAAGTCAGTACAAGACAAATGACGTGGCAATCGGCTGCTAAAATATTTGCTGCTGGTATTAGAGGAGAGAAATGGTGTGCCTGAGCGTAAGGCGTGTAAGGGAAATAAATACAACATGATTATAGTAACCAGTCATTAGTGAATGTTGCAGTTCATTATTAATAATTAGGGACCCAGTGCATGTAGCCCACGGGCTGCAAGTTTGACATGCTTGATCTACAGCAATGAAACAACAGCTCCTGATTAGCTTCTAGTCCTGAGAAGAGATGGAGAGTCTGAACATTGGCTGTAATGTGACCAGGCAGGCAGGACTCCTCATCGTGACCTGGGTTCTATCACATCCACCAACAGAAGGTCAGGTAAGGACAGCAGCATCCATCACGGATGGAAGTGACAAATCCTGGATTAGACCAGGAAGTTGTGGCCAAGACCATGGGCACCTACCACTCCAGCCCTGTGATCTGCCATAGAGCTCTCACCTGTGGAATCACAGAAAGTTACTCTGATTAGTCAACAAAGAGGAAAACATTTCCTCACTCCAAATTCATTCAAGCCCTCCATTCCCCCTCCCTCACACCCATATACTATCAGCCATTTCCTTGCCTGTCCCCAGGCTCCTACTCAGACTTACTCACTGACACACAAATCCCCTGGGACCTGGCTAACTTGTTGACTCAGCTGAGGCACATCTTGGGGAATGGGGATGAGATTTGGCCTTTCATGGCTCTCCCAGGCCATGTGGAAACTGCTGCCCCAAGACCATGCCCTGAATACCATCTGCACACATCTCTCCTGGGTTTTAGCTGGAGGATGGACACCTTTGGCTCTCAATTTGTTCTTCAACCCAAGCCTGTCATGCATTCCGGACTTTCTCCAGGCTCTATGCCAATCCCTGTTCTAGTCTGACTACCCTGTACTCCAACTCCTTTCCTGACTCAAATCCCCAAACTCCCTAAGCTCATCTGTGTTCATGGTGTCCCCATCCTACAACCCCTCATTGTTTCCAGACTCATAGCTCCCCACAAAATGCTCATCTCCTTCTCCCCTTTTCCCTCTGTCCCCTATCCCATGTCTCCTACCAGACTGTGCATCTGGTGCTCCACCTTGCCTTCAAGAACTGAGTCTTTAAGAACTTTATCCTTTCCTCCAACCCTGTGTCTCATCCCACACCCCACACATGCACAGCACCACAGCAGATCCAGTGGCTCTTCACTCAAAAGATAGATCAGCCCTTCATTCATATTCCTCAGTTCCATCCTGAGCCCTTCCCAAAAGTGTCCACCTGTAGGGCACCCTTAGAACCCCTTGAACCCATATAATGCCTAATATCTCCAATACTCCCCTGGCTTTACAACTTCTCATCTTGACTCTGAGCAGACCCTAACCCTCCATGGCCCCCATCTATGCCCACCTCTGCTTACCCACAATCCACATCTAGCTGGATCTCCATGGATTTCAGCTAAGCACCCCAGAGGAGAAATTTTTTTTTCCTTTTCCCATGATCTGTGGACTCTCTAAGGACAAGAGTTTGTAAAAACATTGAAAAAAGATTCAGGACACTGATGTCTGGCCTGAGCCTCAGGTCACAAAGGGCTAGACACAGATTCATCCAGTGCAGGCCTGCAGGTGGCTGATGAGACAGGGACCTGCTTATTTGCTGGAATTGTTGAGTTCCATGGCAGAATATTTCACAATTCTGAACATTTGTTGACTCAATTCAAGTCTTCTAAGGACTTTCCACCTTTACAACAAATTTGTTTAAATAGTGCAAAAAATTTTTTAAATATATTTTATTGATTTTTTACAGAGAGGAAGAGAGAAATATAGAGAGCCAGAAATATAGATAAGAGAGAAACATTGATCAGCTGCCTCTTGCACACCCTCTACTTGGGGATGTGCCTGCAACCAAGGTGCATGCCCTTGACTGGAATCGAACCTGGGACCCTTAAATCCATAGGCTGATGCTCTACCACTGAGCCAAACCAGTTAGGGCTAGTGCAAAATATTTATTCAGAGTTTAATAACATAGAGGAGGGGAGGTGTGTCATTCATATTTCAAATCCAAACTGAGCAGTTCACTTACATAGAAACTGCTAAGGTTGGTGACATCACACTGATAATCCCTAGCATCCTTCCTTCTGCTGGGGTTTATGGTGAGGGTTCTGTTGCTCTAAGACAGCTTCATGTTCTTACAGACTCATGTTATTGAAGCACCACTGGATGAGGATCACAGCTGAGTAGCAGGTTAGGACCACAGCATCCTCATGCCCTATGACTGTGGTGTTGCTATCTAGGAGGGTGGGCCCTCTTGTGGGCTCTATGGAAAAACCAAGGACTGATTGAGAGTCCGCTTGGGACTTGGGGTCCTGCTACATTCTGAGACATCTCAGCCACTCACAGTCCCCAGTCATCTCTGTAAAGGTCACCAGAGGATGGTCCTGAACTCTGCAGAAGGACAATTGTCTTTGTTCAGATGACAATGTGTAAGGAGAGGGCTGCACTTCTTCTCAGACCCCACATAACCCCAGGGTGACTCTTGACCTGTTCCCCCAGACATCTCTGTAATATCAGCATAGGGAATACCTTCCCAGCTGATGTTTTCTATAACCTCATCATCAGGTGGTATTTTCCTCTCATGGGCTTTTATTAATTCTTTCTTTCACTAACTTCAAAAAAGATGAGGTCCCACTCTTTATGTAAAATTCCATGTATGCTGTGGAAGGCAGGCTACCATCTCTGTCCATCTCTAGGGCCAAGGAACTTTATAGAAAGTGAAAAGGCATGTACCTCTTTTTAAATAATTCATTAGGCAATAAAGAAGGCCCAACCCAGTCTTCATGACTTTGGAACTGGAGAAGTTCCAGCTAAATGACTTTTCAGTCTAAAAGGACTTTATTTCCTGGCCTGGAGATTGAATATCATGGTAAAATAAGTCTCTAGAGAGAAGTGGTTATAGTTTTAACAAAAGTCAGAAGCTGTAGGAATAGAAGGAAACTATTCAATGTGATAAAGGCTACACATGAAAGCCCACAGCTAACCCAACGTTCCGTGGAGAAACTTGGAAAATGTTATTGCGATCATGAACAAGACAAGGATGCTGTTTTTCCTACTTATTCACTAGAGTAGTGGAAGAACTGGCTGGAAAAATCAGGCAAGATGACAAAATAAGAGGTATCCAAATTGGAAAAGAATAAGAAAAATTATCTTTTAAAAAAGACAACATAATCATATATAGGAAACCCTAAAAATTTCACCACACACACACACACACTCAAAAAATTAAGACCTAATAAAAAAGGCAAAGTTGTTGGAGACGAAATCAACATTCAGCATCATTTCCATCTTTTTCAACAAAAATGAACAATGCCAAAATAAAATCAAGAGAGCATTTCCATTTAAAATAGCATCAGAAAGACTAGAATACTTAAAATTAAGTTAATTAAGAAGATGGCGATATATACACTGAAAACTACCAAATGTCTCTGAAAGAAAGTAAAGACAAAATAAAATAACTGGAAAAACATCCATGTTCATGGGTTGGAAGACCCCCAAATATCTTCCTATTTGATATGATCCTTATCTAATTCTTTATGACTTTTTTCAGAAATGGGAAAATCCATTTTAAAATTCATAACGAATGTCAATGGACCCACAAATTGTTTCAATAATCTTAGGGATAAAAGAATGAAATTGGACATCTTACACTTACTAATTTCAAATTTTACTACAAAGCTGAAGTAACCAAAATATGGTGACACTAGCATAAAGACTTCTATTTGTCAAAAGACACAATCAAATGGTTTTGACAAAGGAGTCAAGGCTGTTCAATGGAGAAAGGACAGTCTTTTTAACAAATGGTGTTGAACAGCTGCATCCACATGCAAACAAATGAAGTGGACCATTATTATACCATAAACAACAATTAAGCCAAAGTGGGATTGAATCCTAAATGTAAAACCTAAAAATATAAACTCATTAAAGAAATTATAGAGGGAAGCATCATGACATTGAATTTGAAATTATTTCTTGAATATGACACTAAGAACACAGGTACAAAAAGAAAAATAGGTAAATTAGATATCAAAATGAAAAAAACATCTGTTCATCAAAGGACACAATCAACAGAATGAAAGGTGACCTATGAAATGATAGAAAATACTTTGCAAGTCATATATATCAGATGAGGGGTTAATATCCAGAATATACAAAGAACTCCTACAACTCAACAACAAAATCAAATAACCTGATTAAAAAATGGTCAAAACACTTGAAGACATTTCTTCAAAGATGACATACACATAGCCAGCATGGTTTTCCTCTATAATAAAGAGCTAATATGCTAATTAGACTGGACAGCAGAATGACCTTCCAGAATGACCAGTGGACAGGGTGTGAGGCCATGAGGTAGCTGACTGAGGCAGTCCAGGCTGCAAAGGCTGAGGCCACTGGGGCTGTGAGGGCCGAGCCTATTGTATGAATTTTGTGCATCAGGCCTCTACTGAATAGATATCCAACATCACTGATCCTTAGAGAAATCAAATCCAAATAACAATGAGATATCATTGCACACCTATTACGATGGTCACTATTGGAAACATAGAAAATTACCATTGTTATTGTAAATAACTCTGTCCACTGGTCATTCTGGAAGGTCATTCTGCTGTCCAGTCTAATTAGCATATTAGCTCTTTATTATAGAGGAACACCATGCTGGCTATGTGTATGTCATCTTTGAAGAAATGTCTTCAAGTGTTTTGACCATTTTTTAATCAGGTTATTTGATTTTGTTGTTGAGTTGTAGGAGTTCTTTGTATATTCTGGATATTAACCCCTCATCTGATATATATGACTTGCAAAGTATTTTCTATCATTTCATAGGTCACCTTTCACGCTGTTGGCACAAAATGGAAAAATTGGAGCCAGGCCCATTGTGGGTGAAAATGCAAAATGGTGCAGCTACTATGGAAAACAATTTGGAGGTGCCTTTAGAGATAAGAAATAGACTTACTATGTGGTCCAGCAACCTCACTTCTGCTTTTATATCCAAAGGACTTTGAAAAGATATTTACACATCCATTTTCATTGCAGAGTTATTCAGCCGAGAGGTGGTATTTTTCACAGAGTAGCATAAACAATGCAGTGCATACATTTACAATGGTACCTCATTCAGCCTTATGAAACTGGTAATTCTGGATAGTACGCTCCATGAAACAAGCCAGCCACAAGAAGACAGGAACAGTATGTTCCGCTTAGATGTACCTCAAGAATTCAGATTCCCAGAAACAAAGAATGTTGATCACTGCAGGGTACTTGTCGGAGAAGGAAATGTGACAGTTATTCAATGGGTACAGATTTTCAGTTTCACTGTTGAAAAAATGCTAGAGATCTGTTTTTACCAAAATAAGAATATATATATTGCTACTAAACTGTATGTGGGTTTAATGTATTGGTTCATGATGGTAAATTTAATGTTATGTGATTTTAAATACAATTAAATAAAGATTTTTTAAAGGGAAAATTTCGGGGTTAAGAACCCTGAGGCATTTGAGAACATCCTGCTTCAATAAGAAAAGTTCTAGATGTGATAAATATAAAGTGTGTGTATTTTATGGGTTCATTTCCAGTTTCCAGCCACCTTTTACAGCCTCAGGCAGTTGGTCTTGGTGTCTCTGGGCTCCTCCAAAGCCTGCGATGGTGGAGAAGACCCAAAGCTCCAATGACTCTCAGCAACTGAGGGCTCAGGTGGAGGGGAAAGGTTTGGCAGGGCTGGGAAGACTGGTCAAGGAGATTGAGTGTGAAGGGCCAGATCTAAGGTTCAGGAGAGCTGAAGAGTCTATGGTGTAAAATAAAGGGCCGTTGAGGACAGGAATGAGGAGGAGGGAGACATCTGAGATGAGCCGTGTTGGGGATTTTCCATCTCGGTTGTTCTGTGTGGCCACTGAAGTCCTCCTTGGGCTTAAGGATTCACAGGCCCTACTCTGGGGAGATGGCTATCAGGTGCGTCAGGAAGACCAGTTAGGAGACTGTTACAATAATCTCAAGTAGGAGTGATGGTGGCTTGGACCTGAGTGCTTGGGTTCTGTCTGTACTGTGTAGACCGACTGCAGGGGTACTGATGGACTAGAGATTGCTATGAGAACAAGAGAGGCAGCAAGGATAACGTCAAGATTTCCTGGAAGGTTGGATTTGACCTTGACTAAGAAGAGGAGGATTTGGGGAGGATCCGGTTGGGAGGTGGGAAGGATAAAGACCTTTGTTTTGTATAAGTTACAATAGAGGTGCCCCCGTTATGTCTAGGAAAGATACCCCAGATCAGCTTAACTCATTCTCTCCTAAACCCCGTAAAACACTCAGAAGCCGAACACAGCAATTCCTGGAATCTCTGACAACAGAATGGATGTGTGAGTTTTGGAGAAGGGAAACGGTTTTGTGCGGTGTGGGTTGTGACTCTCCCACATTCAGGGCCATGGAGCTGGTGGGTCCTGGACTATGGCTACAGAGGCTGCTGCAGAGGGACTGTTGCTGGAGACTAATGCAGCATGTCCATTTCCCAGTGTTTTCATTCAGGAAGTAACAGCAACGCGTTAGCAAGTCAGTTCTCCAGTCCTGCCCTTAGAGATCATTCGGGAAACTGCAACTTTAGTCTGCTTCCCAATACATAAAAATTAAGTTAAATAACCAATACTTTTCCTAAAAGGGAAGGCAGACCACTTATGGTCTGGTTAATGAACTGAGAATTGTAATTTTTTTCTTTTTCATTTTGTATTATTTTATTTTATTTCTATCATCATTTATTTTAATTTTATCCTCCTAATATAAAAAACCACAACAAAACAAACACAAAGAACATGCCAGTGCCCAATATATATCATTTGGACAAAGAGCCAAGTCGTTTGGGCTTCTAGGACAAATCTTAATCAACGTGTAAGACGCAGAGAAGGTAAGTTGTTTTGACGTGATCATCTACAACCCAAGGAGATTTTAACTCCCCCTGCAGGTGGAACATGAAATAGTTATTCTATGTCTGATATTCACACTGAAAGCAAAGCCAGTTCCCAGCTCTCTCCTGTTGGATGTTCTGTCTTGTATTTGTGCCAACACTGAATGTTGCCGTGATAAGCCCTGTATCTCTATTTATTGTTCTGTAAAAAGTTATCACAGGAAGGTTCTGGTTTCTTTGGGCCACACTGAGGATGTCTGCTCCAAACAATGAGAGCTCCCCTGGATGGAACCGAAGTCTTTAAATGACATTCTTTGAGTTTATTTACTAATTTTTTACTTTGTGGCATTATCTACTGCAAGGTCTTTCCTCTTGGAAAATGAAAACTCAACTGCTTTCTTAACACCATCTCTCTCTCTCTCTCTCTCTCTCTCTCTCTCTCTCTCTCTCTCTCTCTCTCTCTCTCTCTCTCTCTCTCTCTCCCTCTCTCTCTCTCTCTCTCTCCTAGTATTTTTCTAAAGACCAATATTTAGTGTAGGCTTATTGTGACTATTTAATGCCATTCACATTTGAGCCAACTACCTGAGATTTCTTTAAATTTGAATCTGCAAAGTACATCATAGACAGACAACCTTCCTTCTGTGAGCTACAGAGGCAGGTGTGGGATGGTCCTGCTCATTAGACACTTGTAATGCCATAAATAGAGTAGAAAAAGCCAAATAACTTCTCTACATCCCTTCACAGCCTCTCCAGGTTTCCTTGCTGTTGTACTGCCCTCTGGTGGTCACATTACAGAATTTTCCCAACCCGTGGTCACGTCTAGGGGCAGGACTATGAAAAGTCATGTGAAAATTCTGGGATCTTTGTTCAAATTAAGAATTTCAGGATGACAAAAGCAGACTATTAAACCTACCACAGGCCCTTCTAAGTATCTGCACAAATTACCTTCCCATGAAGCCTACCAGGGCAAATGGATGTGTTCATTCTCCAACTTAATTCAATGCCAAACTCAAGTCATAAAAATGGCGAGAACTAGAGGCTTTCCTGCTAAAGATGAACAAAACTGCAAGTTTCTAAATGCCTTAGTAAGACACGTGTGCTCCAAAGGGTGGAAGTGATGCCTGCTAACGTTGATGTTCTAAGACAATGACATCAGTGATGACAGTGACACCAGAGACAGGATCAACTCTTTTGATCAGCAGTTTAAGCAAAGCATGAGCTATAGGGCCATTCACATCTGTGACCATTCAGGGATCTGCCATAATCTATGGTTCCACTAATCTGGGCCATGCTGGACGTACCCTCCAGAGAAAAGGACAAGTTGCTGATCGATGTTAGAAGAATCAAAGGTGCTTTGTGAAACCTCCGGTGAGACCTAATAAAAGAATTACATGCAGACTCCTAGGGTTGTGAGCAAGGCCATATCTTGTACAGCAATAAAACAATAGCTCCCAACAGGCTTCTAGGCCTGAGGAGAGATGGAGAGTCTGAACGTGGGCTGTAATGTGACCAGGTAGGCAGAACTTCTCATCATAGCCTGGGTTCTATCACACCCATCAACAGAAGGTCAGGTGAGGAGAGAAGCATCCATCACAGATGGAAGTGACACATCCTGCATTAGACATGGACAGGTGAGCACCTACCACTCTATCCCTGTGATCTACCACAGAGCTCTTACCTGTGGAATCACAGAAAGTTAATCTGACTAATCAACAAAGCAGAAAAATGCTCCACACACTCCAAGTTCATGCCAGCCCTCAAATCCTCCTCCCCCAACACACACATACCATCAGCCTTTTCCTTGTCTGTCCCCAGGCTCCTAGTCAGACTTACTCACTGACACACAAATCCCCTGGGACATGGTTAATGTGTTTACTCAGCTGAGGTACATCTTGGTGTATAAGGGTGAGATTGGCCTTTCATGGCTCTCCCAGGCCGTGGGGAAACTGCTTTGAGAGCCAAATGCACACATCTCTCCTGGGTTGGAACTGGAGGCTAGATACCTCTGGCCCTCAATTTGGTCCTCACCCTCAAGCCTGTCCTGCATTCCCCACTTTCCCCAGGCTCCATGCCAACCCCTGTTCTAGTCTGACTACCCTGAACTTCAACTAATTTCCTGGCTCAAATACCAAATTCCCTAGGCTCATCTTCTGCATTCATGATGTCCCCATCCCTCCTCACTTTTCAGACTCCTAACTCCCTACAAGATGCTCATCTGCTTTTCCCTCGTGTTTCTTATTTTATGTCTATTCTGTAACTCCTGACATCCAGTATATCTGGTGCTCCCTCTTGTCCCAGTGTCAGGACACTAATATGAATCTTCAAGAACCTTATCCTTTCCCCCCAACCCTGTGTCTCACCCCTTTCGCCTATCCAAGTTTGGGAGAACGGCACTCCCCCTTCACTACACCAGCTCTGGTGGCTTCTCCCTCAACAGGTAGAAGATAGCCCCTCACTCATATCCTCCAGCCCCATCCAGAGCCCTCCCTAAAAGGGCCCACCTTTAGGTCCCCTTGACCTCCTATAATGCTTAACATTTCCAAACCCTCCAGGCTTTACAATTTATCATCCTGGTTCTGAACAGATCTTATGGCTCAACAGCTCCCCCCTGTGCCCACTTCTGCTTAATCGACAATCCACTTCTGGCTAAGTATCAAAGGAGTGTAGCTAAGTACCCCAGAGGCCACAAGGTACAGAGAAGATTTATTTCCATTTCCCAGGTTCTGGATGTGGATTCTCTAAGAACAGGCACCTGGCGATTGTAAAAACAATGAAGAAAACAAAGTATAAGGACATCTGTCTGGTCTGAGGTCCAGGTCACGGGGGACACAAAACAGCATCCTTTAGTGACAGCCTGTGGGTGGCTGACATGTCAGGGACCTGCATGTTCACTAGAGTTTTTAGGGTTCAAGACAGATATTTGTTAAAATCTCTGTGATCTTGTTCCTTGAAGGTGCAGTGAAAATGAATGTGAACATGGTTGATGGCTTGGTCCCTGTGGATGTGTGCCTTTTCAGAAGGCCTGCATGTCTTCTCAGATTCTGGTGCAAAGGCCATCCTGGAGCCTGAAAGGCATCTAAGAAGTCACATCAGATGCTGCTGTGGATGCCAAGTCAGAAGGGAGGCGGGAAAACTGGAGACCTTTATGTGGAGGATTTTAGCCTGATAAGGAAAGAAATTGGAAGATTTGAAAATAAGGTAAGGATCGACAATGTGAGCAAAATGACAGGATCAGCTAGTTACAGGTAGGTGATGACAAAGTAAAACATGTGTCCAACAAATTTAAAGAGGTAAGGAAGACATTATTCAGAACCATGCAATAGGGCAGTGAGATGAAACTCAACACCCCTGAAAGAAAAGACTGGGGAGATTTTAAGAAAAAAGAAAGAATTATAGGCATCTGTGTTTGCTAATCAGCTTTACAGAAAGGAAAAGTAAACCACCTCCTGAAGTCCTGGCATTAGGTCTTTTCACATCTTGGTTGTAAATGTCCCCACCCAAGTTAGACTCCTACTCTCCCTCAGAGACTGGGACACAGAGACACCAGAAGATTAAATTTCAAACGGATGGGACCATGCACTTGAGACAGTTATTATCTGGGTCATAACACTGGCAAGAAGCTTTTGAGGAGACTTATGTATATTCCAAAAGTGCAGAGAAAGAATCTGCAATTACTAATCTAATATAATAAAAGATAAACATGCAAATTTGACCGTTACCACCAGCCAATCAGAGCGGCTGTATGCAAATTAACCCAGCCAAGATGGAGGCCAACATCCATGGAGCTAGAGCAAACCAGAGGATTCTGTTGCAACTGCCTGCCTAGGCTGGCTGAGCCTCTGCTCACGGCTATGCCCACCAGCCAATCAGAGCAGCTGTATGCAAATTAACCCAGCCAAGATGGAGGCTGGCAGGGCGGCTCTGCACTGGGAGCCTCCACAGCCGGCCGGCATAGCTGTGCCAGGTGTGTCAGCTCAGTGGGAGGGGGCGTCCAGAAGCAGCTGTCCTGGGTCTGCTGCCTGGCTCCACCCCCCGGGGGCCTCCACTAGGCGTGTGGAAGAGGGGGTCCTCCACGGGGCTTGCAGGAGCAGCCATCCTGGGTCCACTGCCTGGCTCCGCCCCCTGGGGGCCTCCCCGGGGCATGTGGGAGTGCGGGGGAGGGGGGGGAGGGGGCCTCTGCAGGGTGTGTAGGAGCAGTCCTCCCAGGTCCGCAGCCTGGCTCTGCCCCGGGGGCCTCCTCAGGGGCGTGCGGGAGCACCAGTCCAGGGTCCGCTACCTTCATCCACCCCCCAGGGGCCTCCACAGGGCGTGTGGGAGCATTTGCTGCACAGTGCGGAGAATCCGAAGCCAGTTCGCTGCCCGGCTCCACCCCAGGTGTGTTTGCTCAGCAGCAGGGCCCCACCAAGGGATCCTGCACCAGTGTCCGCCCCTGGCTTGCCACCCAGCTCTGTGCCAGGTGTGTCGCCTCAGTGGTGGGGGCCCACCAGGCATGTGCGATCGTGGACCCTCTCGTGGGAAACGTCCAGGCCTGCACTCACCAGCCCTCCCACCCCCCAGTGCATGAACCCTGAAGGGGCTGTGGACAGCCTGAAAATGGCCCTCAACCCCTCACCCAGGCTGGCCAGGCATGCCAGCAGGTGGACATCCCCCCCGAGGTGTCCCAGACTGCAAGAGGGCACAGGCCGGGCTGAGAGACCCCCACCTTCCGAGTGCACAAATTTTTGTGCATTGGGCCTCTAGTTACATTTATAAAAGAAATGGTCTACCTTCCCTCCGAGGCCCGACGGTCCTATCAATGCCTCTCCATCTCTGGATCTGTCCTTGTTCATCATTATGCTGTTCATTATATTCCACAAATGAGTGAGATCATGTGGTACTTATCTTTCTCTGCCCAGCTTATTTCACTTAGCATAATGCTCTCCAATTCCATCCATGCTGTTGCAAATGATTAGTATCAAAGGAGTGGAGCTAAATACCCTTGGAGGGAAGGTAGGGAAGGGTGAGGGTAAGGGTGAGAGATCAACAAAGGACTTATGTGCAAGCATTTGGCCTAATCAACGGACACGGACAACAGGGGGGTGAGGGCATGAGTGGGGAGGCGGTAACGTGGGAATAAGGACACATATGTAATAACTTAACCAATAAAAAGAAAAGAAATGGTCTAAGGATGGAAGACAAAGGCATGTTGTCAGGAAGAAACTCTGTAAAGGTTAGTGACTCTGAGGGAACATTAAGGCTCTAGTTCAGAACAAAACTGCTTTCTTCACAGTGGAGGGAAACACAACTAAGTCTCTTTTAGCCAAGACCCAGTTTACATCTTTATCATTTCCAGCAATTTATAAAGAGGTGCAATTTCCCAGCAATTTATAAACAGAGGCAAAGTAGCTGAGAGTTCCTGAACACAGCCAGGATCTGATCTCTCAGAATGCTGTGCTTCTAGAGTTCTCCATGGAGACATTACATTGCTCTCTATAGTCACCTTCCTTTTGACCACAGGTCATCTCCAAGGAAGAATAGTATTCTCCATCCTGCAACATGGCTGGTGTCACTGGATTTGGCCTGATTAGTGACCTAAGTGCAGAGGAACTGACATTCATCACATAGTTTGCTCTGATGCAGGTTTTCCTATGAAAGCGAAGATGGGACTTCTAACAGCTCTTGAGGTTAGGAAGCCTCACCCTTGAGCTTTGGGCAATGCCCACATCGCCGAGAGATTCCAAAAAACCCCACAGGTCAAATTTAGCCTCATAAAAGGTGAGGTCATTGCTAATTCTGTGGGCATCAGTTTGAACTAGGACATTGGAGCCAAAGCCTTGGTTGTAATACTGAGGTTTCCAATTATACTCTATTAACAAGGAAGACAGAGTCCTATTGAGTTTATGCAAATAAGTCTATAGCCATATAAGGCTATAATATAAGTAAAAATACTCAAAAAGACTTAAGAAATTTTTTGAAATAAGTCAAACAGGGAGAAAAAAAGATCAGTGTTGCTACCCACATGGGTGTCCTCCTGTCCATTCCCACATCCACTACATGCCCCCCTGGAGGAGGGACAGAGCTTGGATTTATGCAAACTCATCGCGTGCACCTAGGGTAATCACACAGGCACTGCCCTTCTCTTGAAAGACTCGGTTTCACTTCCACTGTGGAGATGGTACAACTTAGACCACACATAGGTGGGATCTGGTATAGAATATCACCTTAAGTCAACAATAATGACAATGTCAGCTCCCTTTTTTTGGCATTTATTGATTCAATGCAAGTCTTCTAAGGACTTTCTACCCTCACAACATATCTATTTAAGGGTTCAAAAATGTATTCAGTTTAATAACATAGAGGAAGGGAGGAGGCTCACTAATATTTTACATCCAGCTCAACTGGCACACTATCAGCATAACTGATGGGGTTGGACACTTCACACTGGTAAATCCCAGCATCCTCCCTCCTGACGGGGTTTATGATGAGAATTCTGTCGTTCCAGAACAACTCCATCCTCTCTGTCAGCCGCAGATCCACACCATTGAAGAACCACTTGGTGGAGACTGCATTTGTGTAGCAGAACAGGACCACAGAATCCTTATGCTCCATGACTGCTGTGTTGCTGGATAGGAGGGTGGGCAGTCTTACTGGCTCTGTGGAGAAATGGAAGGCATGGCTAGTTGAGAGTGGGCTTAGGACCTGGGCCCTGCTGCTTCCTCAGACATCTTAGCCATTCAGAGTCCACTGTGAGCTCTGTAAGGTCACCAGAGGATGGTTCTGATCTCTGCAGAAGGACAATTGTCTTTGTTCAGGTGACGATGTGTAGGGAGAGGGTTGTACCTCCTCTCTGAATCCAGATCACCCCTGACCTGTTCCCATAGACATCTTTGTAATATCAACACAGGGAACGCTTTTGCAGCCCACGTGTCCTATAACCTCACTGTAAGGTGGAGTTTTCCTCTCATGAGCTTTTACTGACCCTTTCCTAGAAGTTTTTTTGACTTAAAAATTCCATGTATGTTGGAAAAGACAATCTTACCACTTCTGCCCACTACTGGGGCCAAGGGGACTTTACAGAAAGTGAACAGGCATTTAACTATTGTTAAATAACTCATTAGGCAATAAAGATGGCCCAACCCAGTCTTCATGACCTTGGACCTGGATAAGTTCCATCTATAGGATTCCTCAGTCTGAACAGGACTTTATTTCCAGGCCTGCTGATTGCATATAATGGTAAAACAAATCACTGAAGAGAAGTGGTTATGATTTTAACAAAAGACAGGAACTATATGAATAGGAGGAAATTACTTAATATGGTAAAGACCACACATGAAAGTCCACAGCTGACACATTACTCCACGGGGAACCTCTGAAAACAGTACTAGGATCATGAATAAGACAAGGATGCTGTTTTCCCCCTAATTCAACTAGTTAGAAAAAATCTAATTCAACTAGTTAGAAAAATCAGGCAAGAAGATGAGATAAGAGATATCCAATTTAGAGAGGAATAAGAAAATATCTTTTTTTAAATGACAACATAATCTTATTGTAGAACACCCTAAAGATTTCACCACATATATACCCAAAACAACTATTATAACTAATAAAAAAGATGAAGTTGCTAGAGACAAAATCAATACTCAGCATCATTTCCATTCTTTAAACAAAAAGAATAACCCTCAAATAAAATAATAAAAAAAACAGTTCCATTTACAATAGCATCAAAAAGACTAGAATACTTAGGATTAAACATAAAAATGTGGAAGATGAATACACTGGAAACTACCAAACATTTCTGAAAGTAAAGAAGAAACAAATAACTGGAAAGACATCCTTGTTCATTGATTCCAAAGCCACCAACTATCTACATATTTGAAACAATCCCTATCAAAATCCCAATTCCTTTTTTTTCAGAAATAAAAAAAAAATCATCCCAGAATTTATGTGGAATTTCAATGGATCCCAGATGTTTATAACAACCTTAAAAAGGATGAATTGAAATTGGAGGTCTCACAGTTACTAATTTCAAATCTTACTACAAAGGGAAAGTAACCAAAATAGTTACACTGGCATAAAGACTTCTATTTGTCAAAAGACACAATCAAATGGTTTTGATAAAGGAGCCAAGACTGTTGAATGGAGAAAGGACAGTCTTTTCAACAAATGCTATTGAACAGCAATATCTACATGCAAACAAATAAAGGGAACCATTGCTTATACCATACACAACAATTCAGTCAAAATGGATTGAATCCTAAAGGTAAAAACTAAAATTATAAAACTCTTAGAAGAAAACATAGGGGTAAGAGTATGACATTGGATTTGGCAATGATTTCTTGAATATGAAACTAGAAACTCAGGCAAGAAAAGACTAGATAATTTAGATTTATGTCAAAATGGAAAACTTCTGTTCATCCAAGGACATAATCAACAGAGTGAAAGATTATCTGTGGAATGGTAGAAAATACTTTGCAAATCATTAATAGGATGAGGGGTTAATATCCAGAATATATAAAGATCTCCTACAACTCAACAACAGCAACACCAAATAACCTGATTTAAAAATGGGCAAACCTCTTGAATACACATTTCTCCAGAGAAGACATACAAATGGTCAATAAGCCCAATAAAAGATGCTCAACATCACTATCATTAGAAAAATATAAGTCAAAACTCTCAAAGTTGTGTGATATTGAGTGTGGGTAACTCCACTGAGCAGGTAACAGGATAACACTGCCCTGTGGGACACTTGAGTCCTCCAAAGCTTCTTCAATCAGAGCTGGCTCCTCTCACCTCTCAGTCAACTTAAAAGAATAAGGCCAGGTCTATGAATCACAAGACAAGTGCCTGGGGATCTGAGCCCTCAGAGAACTTAAGTCCTCTATGTCTGAGAGAAAGCACAACCTTTATCAGGAGCCAAGACTGTTCAATGGAGAAAGGACAGTGTTTTCAACAAATGGTGTTGAACAGCAATATCCACATGCAAACAAATGAAGGGGAAAATTCAATAGATTAGCAGGATTTGGCTGTGGAAAAAAGGAGAACCTAGAGTTAGAGACACGCCCCCTCCCCCATCTTCCCACATGTCTCCTAGCTCTTCACTGACCAGCTGACTGCATTTTTTTCTAGCTGCACAGACCTTCATTGCCCAGCCAAGGTGTGTTTCTAAGAGGCTCCTTTCCCCAGGACATCTTAGAGACTCAGATTAGAGCATAAATAAATCAGGGGACCAGGATCAAGTCTGTGGTCAGTTGACTACTCAGACCCTGGGGCCAAGAGCTGGGTCAGGCTTTTCCAGGTGAGTGTGACTGACATGAGCCAGTGAGCCAATAAATGATAGAGCAGAGCCAAAGGAATGAGCTAGGAAAGAGCGAAGGGGGCAGGCAGGATCTGATTGTGGCAGCAGAACGATATGCTTTGCCTTTGGTCATTAAAGTCATTCTCCCTCTGCTGAGGGCAGGTGAGGCTTATTGCAGATGCAGAAGGGGTGATGGATGGCAAGAGGGGAGCATGGATTGCTGACATTCTGACCCTTGTGGACCATTTGTGTTTGGTGGTTATGAGATAGAAATTTGGAAAGATCTTAAAATTCCCCCATATGCAAAAATTACTATTAATACCCCAGGGCAAGAGCAGGAAGGACTATTGCTCTAGAGAACAGTGAAGGATCTGAGACATGGGTCTCAACCCCTGGAGTGACAGGGAGCATTTCCCATATGGCCAGCATCCCAAGGACTCTGCATCCAGGTTTCAGCCTCTGAAGAGGTTTTAGATCATTCCTTCCTTCAGTAACCATTTATTTCTTCATAATTCATCAAAAAAAATAAGTGTTACATCTTGAGCCCTTAGCTGGTTACAAGTGTAAAATGGGGAGTGAGCAGGCAAAATTCTTTCCGTTATATCCAGCGGGAGTGACACCAACACATCAGGAAACAAATCAGTGGTTTCACCTCCAGTGCAGGGAGGGGTGGATCAGCCACCTGAGGAGAAGATCTGGGTGTTCCCAGCACTGACTATTTACTGCAGATAATTTGATTCTAGAGTACAAATAAATTAATTCTCCATTTGATGTTATTTCCTAGACCACGGTCTCTCTTTTTGAGCTGGGGATGCCTAAGGGAAGATCTAAACCAAAGTGTGCTTTAGGGATCCCTCTGGGATGGAGGAGAGGGTGGGGTTACAGCTGCAGACAGACTTTGAGTGACTCATGGTCTGTGTGGTTCTGCTTTAGTGGCTATATCTCCCTGTCCCTTGGTTTCCTCTCAGTGAAGTACGATGAACATTTGACTGCCAGGGGGTCAGTGTATTAACAATAAAATATTCAAATATTCACAGTATCTGACTAAACATCGGGACAGGGGAGCTGCTCAAATGAGGGGCAGCTATTATTGATCAAATGATCAACTCCAAGACAGAATCTCCTAGGCTGATCTCTGGGGGACAGGGAGCTGCCAGGAGTATCTTTCCTCCTTTTTGTTCCTTGTGATTCTGACCTTTCTCTGGACTCTTCTAAATGTCTCACTGTAGTTCACAAATGGCCTGGCGACCTTGTCCATCTGTGCTAGCCACACAGTCTCAGGTGAAGCACCACCCCTATCCAGATGTGGCTCATGGGGCTGAGCTCTGGCTTCTGAGCAGCTCAAAAGCCTTGTGAGTCAGACACCTGGGAAACCATTGCACCCACTCAGCCCTTCCCAGGAGGTTTACCCCTACCTGACACAGGATCCTTAGGGTCCCTGGAGTCAGAAGCCCTGGGGTAAGGTTCTGGGAGGGGCTGCCGAAGCTGAGCTTCTTTATGAGGATTGCAGGGGGCTCCTCAGGATGGGCCCAGGCTGAGCCCTGCAGGTTGTTTTCAGGGTCATGGTCATGGGGAGGGGCCAAGGGACCTGGACTGAGACTGGTCTCTCTCTGCTGAGCGACTCACATCAGACTGGCCCTTCTCTCTGTGGAGAATGTCTGCAGGGCTGGAATCCGGGAAGGGAACTCTGATCTTAGGAAGTTTGCTGCCACTGTGCGTCATGCACTAAATGCCCAAACCCAACCTAGGAGATGATGCAGAGGGAGGATGGAGGAGAGTTCAGGGCTGGCAGTCCTGTGTGTGAAGTGAAGTTCACCCACCCAACACCCAGAGGTCTGAGAGCAATCACTTACCGTATACATTGAGCCGTCCAAATCCTATTTCTTTTATCGCACCTCGAAGGTAGACTACTACGGTGTACATTCCTGTGTCTTTCAGGGTGACCTTCTTTATCAGCAAGGATCCATCAGAGTTTATTTTCTCTCGACCGCTATATGAAGGCCCTGTTGCATAATTTCTTATGTGCAATGGAAGAGTTCCAATGTTATGATTGGAGTTTGCCCCTTCCCCCCTGTACCACATGAAGCCTATAGCATCGGGAGGCTTATTGCGGAGATGTAGAATCACATCCTTTCCCTCGGCAGCATTGGTTGACACGATAGCGAGTTGGGCAGTGGTGGGCAGGCTCCAGAAATTTAAGAGTGAAACTAGGAGGGAAGAGGGAAATTGATCAATATTTGGATGTATGTGTTGGGATGGAAAGATGAGGCCCTGGATTTGGAGGTCTCTTCATCTCTCAACCTTGGTGTGTGTGTGACTGTGTGTGTGCATGAATGTGGTCAAGGTCAACAGCATGACCCCCAATACTTCAGCACCGGGAAAACATGTTACTTTTTCTGTTTCACAGTCTTTTTTCCAGGTGTCTGTTCATCTCACCCACTCACTGCCCTCAGACCCCTGCTGATACTTAGGGGTGTCCATGGGAGGCACCTTCATGGAACACTTCCCTAAGGACTCTCTGTTCTTCACTTTCTGACCTGTCTCTGCTCTGTTCCTCTTTTTTTTTTTTTTTTAACACTTGTGGATATCTGACATCACACGTAGATATTTTCTCATCTCTCTCCACCCACAGTACGTGAGCTCCATGGGGACAGGGGCTTGTCAGATATTGAATCAGGCTGCAACAGGCTGCAAATACCTGTGGGTGAACAAATGTTTCCAGAGTCCTGCGCCTCGTGGGGTGTATTTCTCCAGAGGCTGGTGGTAAGGACGGTGTTTAGCACCCCTGGTTAAGTTTTTCTCTGGTGCCACCTGACATAAATTGTTATTATTATGGTCACTTTTCAAAATTCAATACTCAGTGATGAATAACTTAGGAAGTAACAGCAATTGAAGTTTGTTTCCCTGTCCCACTCCACTTCCAGATCATGAGATTTCCCAGTTACCTGTTACCCATCTCCCTTACCCATCCTACTCAGCTCCCCTGTCCTCCCCTCTCAGGTCCACACAGAAGCCCTCCCTCTACTCTCAGAGCGCTGTTCTCTCCGGGAGACCCCAGCAAGTCCCCGTCTTTCCTCCTTCAGTCCATCCCCAGGGATTGTTCCTTCCTTACCGGCCAACAGGAGCCCCTGCCAGGGGATAGGTCCTCTGTGGAGAGAGGCTGAGAGTGACTCCATGGTGTCTGCTGCCTGTACTGTCCTTCCCTCTGTGAGAAGAACTTGGATTCCAGGAAAGCTCAACGGCACCGCTGTACAAACTGGTGGTCTGCTGTCCCTCTTTACTGTGCGATGGGCGTCCTCCTGGTGCAAAATCACTCACCTGGTCACGTGGACCAGGGTGGAGTTTGTGCCAAGGACACACCCCCTCCTCCCCTCATTTTTGCCACCATTTCCTCCTCCTTCCAGCTTACCATCCCTCTAAATTTTGGTTCCCTTGGAGCTGCTGAGGTATCTGAACACACACACACATACTCACATGCTCTGTTTGGAAAAGCACCAGCCTGGGGCATTCAGGTCATGGGCATTTCACATGGCTTCTAGTCAGGTGCACAGTAGCCTCCCCCACCGCCCACTCTCTTTCACATTTGACCTTTCCCTTCAGAGCAGGAGCTTGGGGGCCACCTCAGGAACTCTTGTCACAGGGATGTCCCCACTGCTGTGCATCGGATCACCTGGGAAGCTTTGTAAAGATTGCGATGCCCAGGTGACATCGTAGATACTGCTTCAGCAGCTGTCCAGCTAATGTGGATGCCCAACCAGAATGAGATCTGGTGATGTGGTGATGGGACACCCCTCCTCCTCTCCTGTGCACAGGCAGGGTCTCCAGATCCTGTTCAAATGCAGATTCTGGCTCAGTAGGTGTGTGGTGGACAAGAGACTCTGTATCTGATGAGCTCTCAGGGGAGGTGGATCTAACTGGCCTGTGGAGCCCACTTGCAACAGCGAGGCTGATGGAGCCACATGTGCCCTGAGTGATGACCCTCTCACCCCAGCAGTGGCCTCTGCTGTGTCTTGGTCTTGGGTCTGTCAGCACCACACAGAGGGCCCCACAGGCCCCAAACTGGGGATTATTTCTGTTTGTGACACAGAAACCCAGCTGGGCACCAGGTCTGCCCTGTGTTCTCAAATGCGCTGGGAAGATGGGATTTCCTCCCAGCATGAAGGACACAGAGGTGACTATGGGGGTGAGAAGGGGTCAAGCTGAGTGACGACTGCAGAGGGGACCCTCCCTCTAACTCAGGTTGTCACCAGCCTGGTCTTTGCTTCCAGGGACAGAGACCCAGGACCAGGCATCTCAGAAGGCCCTGCAGTTCCTGGGAGTGAAGAGGAAGGTGTCCTGTGTGTCCTGCGAAGATAAGACTGTGGTAGGAGCTCAGGTGGCTGTGGGCTCCCTGGTCATCAGGGGGTAGTTTCTGGGAGACCCTCCCTCTCTGTTGGCTGAGCCTGTCCTTGTGCTCCCTGACTTTTGGGGTGGTGTCTGTCCTCTGCCTGGGGGAGTTTCCTTTCATTACCCCACCTTGTTCATGGGTGGCGCCAGGCATGGGGTGGGGAGCAGAAATGGAGCCCTGAGAAAGCAGATGCTCTTGGGCCTGTTAAAATAAGAAACTTCCCAACCTGTGAAGATTTTCATGAGTTTATTTGAACCAAGCTAACATCATGTGCCTGGAACAAGATATCTAATGCTGAGCTTGGCAGTTGTGCGACTTATTTTATACATTATAATAAAAAAAAGAAGATGGAAAAGTCGTGTGAAATCCATTAGGAAGTGAAGAAATCTCTAGAATTGATAAAAGGCAAAGTGGAGAAACACATACTTTATTTTTTTACTTTGGTGGGTCCAGGATAATTAACATTTATAGCACGTAGAGAGGTTATGCAAGGAACCACGTGACATAAGAAGTATGTTATCTCATATGCTGGTCCCAGAGTCTGTGCCTTCAAATCATCTTGCAAAAAAACAACTACTCTGATGTGTCAAAGATATGTTATCCAAGATGCGTAAGAACGGGGAACAGGGCTCACTTAGCGTAAAGTCTGACCTTTGCTAACGAAGCTGTAGTCCTGGTGTGTGTGACCGGTCATCACCTGCCCAGTTAGGAATTTGTGATCAGACCATCCTGTGCAGTTATTTTTGGTCACTGAGCTTATCAGAGCTGCCATGTGACCCACATGTCAGACTTATTTTACAGTCCATTTTTGTTGTTATTTTATTCACAGTCCCTAGAAGTAGCAGGTGGGATACAACAGTCATGAGGGTGGGGTCCAAAAGCACCTGTGGGAGCAGGGGATGGAAATCAGGCTCCTTCTCCAGCTCCTTAAGCAAAGCCAGGTTCATGTGTGAATTCCCTGTGTTGTCTGTGTGTCTAAATGTCGCCCACTGCAGAGCAGGAGGAGACCTACAGCCAATGTCTGTTGCTGCACCAGGGTTACGGAGGAGAGAATGGGAGCTGACCCTGACGCCTGGGCAGAGGTGGGCTCTGGCCTTCAAACTGAAAGGCCAGTCAGTCGGGGCTCAGTCACTATGGGTTCCAGGCCTCCAGACTCCATCCCAGAGTAGGATGAGCCCAGTAAGAGCACAGGATCTGGGGCTGCTTCCATCTCAGAGGGGCTGAGGGTTCAGAGTATTATGAGTCCAGTGTCATGTGAACTGTCCCCTCTGGTGAATGTGCTGTTTCAGGAGGAACTCTCTGTCCCAATGGTTTCAAGAACAGGATCTGGTGATGTCTCTTCTGAGGCTTTAGTAGAGTGTGCCAAACTGGAGGGCTGATCCCCCAAATGCCCTGTGTGTCTCCATCACAGCATTGGGGTGCTGCATCCAAGTCACCTGTGTCCCTGTCGATCCTCTGCTCTACACCTACCCACAGGGTCCAGGATCTGAAACAGCTCCACTTGGAGTGTCAACCACAGGAGCTGTGGGCTCCTGTTAGGGAAGGGAATGCCCCTGTGGGACCCTCAGTCCCTCTGAGATGGAAGCAACCCCAGATCCTGGCTTCTCCTGCCCCATCCAGCTGAGGAAGATACTCTTGTTCCCCAGGACATCATGAGCAGCTGATATGTTCAGGGACTACAGGCAGGTGTCCCGCATATCAGGGACCTTGGGGTTGGGAGTCATCCCGGATTCCTTTGAGAATGATCTCTCTTTTCCCATGGTAGTACCTCTACCTGGGGTGGAAGATCCAGAGTGTCTGCCAGGTCAGGGCTCTGTGAGAAGACAAAGAACAGAGGCTGCTGTCCAGGCCCCAGGAATATGAGACATCACTCACAAGGTGAAAATGGAGGGTGGGGGCTGTGATTTTCTGGGAATGAAGGTCTGACTCTTCACTGTTAGTTGGTCCTGTCTCCCACCCCCACCTGCAATTGTGTGATGGGGGAAACCCATCCCTGACTCATCCCTGGACACTAATGGCCTCCTCCAATGCTGACACCAATGCCTTCGTGCCTATAAGGACCATAGTTAGACCACTAGTGTCACACAGGCTTCCATTGGGTGGTTTCCCTCATCCATTTAATGAGTCTTTACTGAGCATCTGTTGTGTGTCAGGCCTGGGATGAACACTGGGACCTGAGAAAACAGGATGTAGGTGGGACCTGTGCTCATGGAGTTTACCTTGTAACAAAGATAGGCTCTCAGAGAAATCACAGCACTAAGGAGTTAATAATAATCCAGAGAAGGACCATTAAGAAAAAGTTGTATGTACTTGAGTCTCAGCTTGTCTGGGGATCCCAGAGAGCACTTCTGAGAAAGTGACCTCTTGGCTGAGACCTGAAGCAAGAGTGGCCATTCACTCTTGAGACAGAAGGCGGTGGGGAAGAGCTGCCTGCAGAGGACTGGACTTTGGGGGGGGGCGGGAAAGGGGCAGATGCCTGGCTGGATGGAGGAGCTTTCGAAGTCCAGTGTGGGCAGTGTGAAGAGTGAGAAGGAATGTGGGCTGAGTAATGCTGGTGAGGTTGGACCCTGCTGTGCTGTGGGTGCTGCTGAGGTGGGGTCAGTAGACACCTGAGGGGGCTGCAGGCTGTGAGTAGCTCACCCCCCACTTTGATGGACAAGCTGAAAAATGTGCAAGAAAAAAGTCATGTTACAGTTTTGAATTTTCTATTCAACTTATACTTCAAGCAATATTTCATATGTGTATATTTAAATTTAACATATTTATTGAGTTTTAGTTGAGTTTACCATATTGAAAGTAAACAATTTATTAAGCTTTGCCAGATGCACACACCGGAGAAGTTGTTACAATGAAGAGAACGAACATGTTCTTTACTCTTAAAGCCTCCTCTGGCCCTCTTATAATCTCCTCATTCTGTCCCTCTCCCACTCCCTCCAACTCTTGTCTGCTTTCAGTCATTATAGATGAATTTGCATTTTCTGCAGTTTTCATAATTTGAACCATATAATATGTAATTTTGGGCTAATGTTGGCTTCTTGAATCAATGCAGTTATCTTGAAACAGTTCTTTCCTCTTTTTTTGCTTTTATTTTTTATTTTTTTATTTTATTGCATAAAGTATTACAAAGATTAGTATATATATCTCCTTTTTTCCCCTGTCCTTCCCCCGACCTCCCCTACCCCCCAGTGTTTTGTGTCCATTGGTTATGCTTAAATGCAGGCATAAAGGTCCCTTGGCTGATCTATTACGCCTTCCCTCAACCCTCCCTGTCCTTGTTGCAGTTCTTTCCTTTTTAATCCCTCAGTTCTATTCCATTGTAGGATGCACCGAATTTATTTATCCATTTGCCCATTCATGGACATTTGTGTTGATTCCAACTTTGGACTATTCCAAGTAAACCAGGCATTAACATTTGTGCAGAAAGTTCTTTAGCACACAGAAGTAGGTGCTTGTAAAACCAATGAAGGGCCAGAAAAATGGAATTTGCGGAGTTGACACAGGAAGTCTGATTTCACAGCCCCACCCAGAGGGAAAGAAACACCTGCTTCTTCACAAGAAGCTCTGTCTGCAGAGCCCACCCATCAGGGGGAAGGAATCACAGCCCCTCCTTCCTTCCAGAGTCTAAACTACACACAAGTGCATCTCAGAGGCTGAAATTGATTCACACCTGGATTCCCAGTCATTAGAAGTGGGAAAGGCAGTATTTAACCTTCCAACCCTCTCTGGTATAGGAGAAAATATAGGAAGGGGTGGAGCATAGATGTCAATTGCCAATAAACAATACATGGCATGTCTGAGTCCACTTGTAGGCTGTGTGACTCTGGACAAATGATCCCACTTCAAAAAGCCTCAATTTCCTCATGTGATATCATAGAAAGACATTTCCTGGTTCTTAGAATAGAGCAGTTTAAATTCTTGAAATTTTCAGAGTGATATGGGCAATAATAGTGTCTTTGGTACTGACGAGGCAACTCCTGACAGGCCTCTGGATAGTTGCAGGGTGAGGACCGATTTGCCATAAAGGCCAAATCTTAATTAGAAGCCTGGAATTTTCAGCTGTCAACGTAAGAAACATTTAAACCTGTAGAGAATTTTTATGAGTTTATCTGAGTCAAACTGACGACAATTGCCAGGAAGCAAAATCTTAACGAAAAGTGGCAGTTTTGCACCACATGTTATACATTACAATCAAAGCAGGAGGCATAAGGAGTTACATAAAATTCATTGGGGATACATTAGGGAGGTGGGAGAAAGCAAAACAGGGAAATCTCTGAGAGTGAATAAAAAGTAAAACAGTCCTAATTGGTTTGGCTCAGTGGACAGAGCATTGGCCTGTGGATTGAAGCTCCTAGGTTTGATTACGGTCAAGGGCATGTACTTTGGTTGCGGGCACATCCCCAGTAGGGGATATGCAGGAAGCAGCTGATTGATGTTTCTCTCTCATCGATATTTCAAATTCTCTATCCCTCTCCCTTCCTGTCTGTAAAAAATCAATAAAATATATTTTTAAAAAAGTGAAACAAATACACACATACTTCTTTTACATTGGTTGGTAGAGGATAGTTAGCAGCTAACAATTAACATGATGACAATAGCAATGAGAGGTTCTGTGGCTTCTCCTCTGTGCAGTGAGGGTCTGGAAAAAAGAAAAATTTTCCTGATATTCCAAAAGTAAGTTATCATGAATGCAAAAAGACAACAGACATGTTCAGTTAACATAAAGATTCAGCTTCGTCAGGAAAAAATACCTAAAACATAATTACCCATCATGACTCACTTTTAGTTAGAAAGTTGTAATTTCAGGCCATCCTATGTGGTTACTTTAGGTCTCTGATTTTGCAAATCATACTATGCAGGCCTCCTCCGAGCGTGTATGTGGCCTCGTTTTCATCCACACCTTTGGGTCATAAATGGAACAGAATGATTCATTGAAGACCAACCTTTTGGTTGGAAAATGTGGTCCCATGGTGCTAGAAAGGCTCATCCCTAGGAAGTCTTAGTTTATCTAGCTGAACAATGGACCATTGGGGATAGGGCAAGACTGTAACCTTGGATGGAAGTCAAGGTCAAATTTTCTCAAAAGTGAAAAGCAGGTAAATGGGAGCCAGTCAGATTCCACTGGTCTTCAGTAAGAAAAACACTTTGGTCCTGACCAGTGTCGCTAAGCGATTAGAGTATTGTGTCTCTCTCACATCGATGTTCCTCATTCTTTATTTTTTCTCTCACCCTCCCTCCCTCCTCTCTTCCTTCCACTCTCTCTAAAAATCAATGGAAACACCTGCTTCTTCACATAAAGCTCAGTCTGCAGAGCCCACCCATCAGAATATAAAGTTCTGGAACTCTTGTCCTGTCCTCACCAGAGGGAGTCCTGGGCTGGGAGGGGTTTGTAAACTCCCTTAGAAGGATGAGTACAAAGAGACTGAAGAAAAAAGGAACAAAGCAATTGCTTCTTTTAAAAATCCATCCTCATTAACAACAACATAAATTAGAAGATTTAATATTGTTAATTATCCATACTACTCAAAGCAATCTGCAGATTCAGTAAAATATATGGCAACCCCAAAGTCATTTTAAAATAAATAAAAATATCATTCTGAATTCATATGATATCTCAAGGAACCCTGGGAAGACAAAACAATCTTCAAAAATCGCCAAGTTTCCTGATTTCAAAACACACTACAAAGCTAAAGTAAGAGTAGAGTGGTACTGACATAAAGATAGACATACAGACCCATGGAACAGAATTGAGAGCCCAGAGATAAACGTGCTTTATATTATCAAATATATTATCCTCAATGAAGGTGCTGAGACCACACAATGGGGAAAAGACAGACTCCCACAAAAGGCATTGGGAAAAATGGAATATTCTCAAGTAAAAGAATGTTATATGACATATAAAAATTAATTCAAAATGTATTAAAGATCTAAATGTAGTACCAAAAACCATAACACTTAAAGAATAGTCAGGGGGAAAACTTCCTGACATTGTATTTGACAATAGTTTCTTGGATATGATACCAAAAGCTCAGGGAACAAAGAAAAATAGAAAATATGGCTACAGCCCATCTGGCATGGCTACAGCCCATCTGGCATGGCTCAGTGGCTCAGAGCATCAACCTAAGAATTAGGAGACTGAGATTCGATTCCCAGTCAGGGCACATGCCAGGTCATGGGCTCCATCCCTAGTGGGGAAGTTGCAGGAGGCAGCTGGTCAGTGACTCTCTCTCATCATTGACATTTCTATATCTCTCTCCCTCTTCCTTGTTATCTAAAATCAATAAAAATATATTTAAAAAGAATATGGGGCTACATTAAGCTTAAAAGCTATCGGCCATCAAAAAAACAATCAACTGGGTGAAAAATAAACCTTCAGAATGAGAATAAGTATTTAATAATTATATATATATATATATATATATATATATATATATATATATATAATCTGTTAGGAGGTACATCCAGGGTATATAAAGAAACTCTACAATTCAACAATAAAAAAGACCAATTTCCCTAATTAAAAAATGGTCAAAACACTATAATAGACATTTTTCTAAAAAAGATATACAAATGATCAAAAAGCTTATTAAAAGACTAGGGGCCCGGTGCACAAAAATTTGTGAACTCCTGGGGGGGGGGGGGCTCAGCCTGGCCTGTGCCCTCTTGCAATCTGGGACCCCTCAGGGGATGTCCACCTGCTGGCATGCCTGGCCAGCCTGGGTGAGGGGCTGATGGCTATTTGCAGGCTGGCCAAGCTCCCCAGTGGGGACCCTCACCCCATGGGGGTGTGGTCAGCCTGGATGAGGGGCAAAGGGCCGTTTTTAGGCTGGCCACATCCCCTTCAGTGTTCAGGTCTCTACTGGGGGGGTACCTGGCCAGCCTGGGTGAGGGACTGAGGTCTGTTTTCAGGCTGGCCACAGCACCTATTGACCCAAGGTCCCAGTGAGGCTGGCTGGAAGCAGGTTTCTGTGGTTTATTTATCTTCTAAAATTGAAACTTTGTTGCCTTGAGTGGAGGCCACAGCCTGCCTAGGCAGGCAAAGAGCCTCCTGTTTTCTTCAGCTCTATGGCTTCTATAATTGAAACTTTGTTGCTTTGAGCGGAGGACACAGCCGGCTGAGGCAGGCAGTTTCCTCCATCGTTGGCCTCCTGTTTGCTCTAGCTCCATGGCTGCCAGCTGCCATCTTGGCTGGGTTAATTTGCATATACTCGCTCTGACTGGCTGGTGGACATGACTTGGCTGGTGGGTGTGGCTTAGGGGTAACAGAGTGAGGGTTAATTTTCTTTTTCTTTTTTTTTTATTGCTTAAAGTATTACAACAAGTGATAGATAGGTCTACACACTGTTTTCCAAAGCGGCTGTAGCATTTTACATTCCTATCAACAGTGCACAATCTTTCTGAGCTCTCCACATTGTTGCCAACACTTGTTATTTTCTGGTTTTTGATAATAGCCATCCTAGTGGGTGTGAGATGGAATCTCATTGTATATTTTAAGTCATTTTTTAAAATTTAAGCATAATTAACTTACAATATTCTATTAGGTTCAGGTGTACAACATAGTGACTTGATATTTACATACATTACGAAGTGATTAGCATGATCATTCTTGTGACCCGCTGTCACCATACAAAGTTATTGCAATATTCCTGACTACATTCTCTGTTTGCGTTTGGTATATCCCAGTGATTTGTTTACTTTTAACTGGAAGTTTGCACACTTCAATCCTCTTCACCTATTCTTACCATTCTCCCACCCACATCTCTCCTGAAACCACCAGTTCATTTTCTGCATCTATGAGCCTGTTTTTGTTTTGTTTTGATTGTTCATTTGTCCTGCTTTTTATTTATTTTCATTTAAAAATATTTTTTATTGATTTTTGGAGAATAAGGAAGGGAGAGGGTGAAAGAGAAACATCAATGTGAGAATGGGACATCATTCAGCTGCCTCCTGCACACCCCTATGGGGGATCGAGCTCACAACCCTGGCATGTGCCCTGACTGGGAATCGAACCAGCAACCATTTGGTGCATGGGAAAATGTCCAACCTACTGAGCCACACCAACCAAAGGTGTCTTGCATTTTAGATTCCACATCCAGTAATATATTCTTACGTCACTTAATATAATACCCTTCAGGGTCATCCATTTCAGCACAAATGCCAAGATGTCATTTTTTTATATGGTTGAGTAATAGTCTATTTTATTTTTATTTTTTGAAATACATTTTATTGATTTTTTTTTATAGAGAGGAAGGGAGAGGGATAGAGAGTTAGAAACATTGATGAGAGAGAAACATCGATCAGCTGCCTCCTGCACACTCCCCACTGGGGATGTGCCCGCAACCAAGGTACATGCCCTTGACCGGAATCGAACCTGGGACCCTTCAGTCTGCAGACCGATGCTCTATCTACTGAGCCAAACCAGTAAGGGCAGTCTATTTTATTTTTTATATGTATTTGTCTTACATTATACACATCTACTATATTCGTTGATTTATTGATGGACACTTAGGTCGCTGTCATGTTTCTTCTTTATTTGTATTTGCATTTTCTCTGGATAAATAATCAGAAGTGGAATTGCTGGGTTGTATGATTATTATACTTTTAATTTTTGAAATATCTCATTGTTGTTTAGATTAGCATTTCCCTAAGAGATATTATTTCTTACTACAGTTTGAACTTTACATACAGCCCTGAGCCCTGGCCCTCATGCTGGACTCACTTGTCCTGGGCATGTTGAACTGACCCTCCCTTCCCTTGGGAATCTTAACAACCTGTGTCTCACTAAACTCCAGCATCACTATCTGTCAGTGGTCTGAGCACCCAACTCCCCAGGGGCTGCCCTTCTAAATACACATATGAAGAGGTGCCTTATCTTTTGTATAAACTACATATTTTACAAATATATAATGACTGATTTCTGATAAATGACACTTTGCCCTTTATAATTAATAAAGCCACCTATTAAAATAAGTTGATACATTTTTTTCAAATGATAAAATAATAATGTCTACTTACTAGTAAAAATGCAATACCCAGGTTTTTAAGAGTAATGAGCTTGTCCTTATAGTAAATGAAACAATTGTGTCTTCTTATTAATTGTAAAGACATTGCCCTTTGAAAAGTGTGATATGCTTTCAAACACACAGTGACCTTTGCCTTTCAAAATATCCAGATCATGTCCTGTGGACAGTCAGTGATCCTGCCTTTAATAGAAGTGTCCTTTCCTGGGAAAGTGTAAAAAATCTTATAGTGATGTCAAAGAGAAGACTAAGACCACATATGCAAACTTGGATGTATCTCAGAGACAAGATGTTCAGTAAAAGAATCAGCATGGATCCATGTGACTAGTCTACACAGTATGTGTAGGTAAGTATAGAGGATGACAGAATACCGTGAGGACAGTCCTACTGAGTACCGTGCCTTGTGAAGTGACAACGCCAGTCTGAGCCTCTGAACCCCAGCATGAGGACAGTGCATATCTCTTAGGGTCATTCCAGAGATGGAGTGAAGAGAGGCATGAAAAGCCAGGAGGACTGACCCTCCAAAAGGACCCCAGTGTTCCTTCTCCAAGGAGCTTCACTCAAGATTTTGGACCTTTAGTACCTCATGCAAAAATTGATCACTTATCATCATCATTGGAATTTGTCATTTTCAGGTTCCTCATCATGTCAGACATGCAGCGATTTTAAGTTTGGAGTCTTCTTGGTTACATAGCAATAGATACCAGGAAGGAGGCTCACCCCATGATTTCTATGTGGTGACAGGGCTGGAATTATTCACATTTTACAGACAATGAAACTAAAGGGACTGAATTCACCTCCCAGCATGATATTATTCACCAGTGAGTAATTAATTAGTTATTTGAGCAATGAGCACAATTTCTTCACAGGTTTATAGTGGTTGGAGGAGATACAAAAGTCACTGCCTTCAGGAGCTGATATTGTAGTGATGAGGAAGAAGCAATCAACAAATGAACAAGCAGCATTTCTAAAGGGGTGTGAAGGAGAGAGGGAGTGGGTGGACTGAGGTTTATTTTCTTGTATAAAACTAGAGACCTGGTGCATGAAATTCGTGCACTGTGGGGGCAGGGGGTGGTCCCTCAGCTTGGATTACAAGAGGGTGCAGGCCAGGCCAAGATTCCCGACCGGTGCACGATCAGGGCTGGGGAGGGATGCGGGAGGTTGGCCAGCCCAGGAGGGAACACGGGAGGGCTCCAGGGCATGTCCTGCCTGTATAGCTCAGTCCCAATTGCCCGGACCCCAGCAGCAAGTGAACTTACCTGTAAAAGTGTCTGCCCTCTGGTGGTCAGTGCACATCATAGTGAGTGGTTTAGTGGCCTTAGCATATCATTAGCATATTACACTTTGATTGGTTAAACAAACGACCAGGGATGGACACTTAGCATATTAGGCTTTTATCATATAGGATGGTCAAGGAAATGCTCAAAGACTATGTAACATTTGCCTAAGACCTAGAAGAGGGAGGAAGGGGTCATGTAGGTCTTTGAAGAAAGTTTATTTTAGAGAGAAAATGGCCAGGGCAAAGACTCTGAGCCAGGAGGATGCTTGCTATGTTTGAAGGTCAGGAAGCCACTGTGGCCAGAATAGATGAGGTGAGGTGAATGGCATGAGAAGTGTAGACAGGGACCAGATTTTTTTTTAGGGTTCTGCTATCAAAGGGTGATCTGCAAGGAAATAAAGAGCCTGGGACAGAGGGCAGACCAACCACATCACTCAGTGTCCTGTTTATTTCAGCTGATATGTTCTTAATTGCAAGACTTTCTCAAACAAAGCACTGAGTTATTTGACCTTCGGGTGGAAACTCCCTGTCTTGTGCAGACCAACCCTTTGAGCAGCACTAATGTGGGACCTTGTGGGCTGTGATTGAGGTGTGAGCAACAGAAGGGCTTTGAGAAGAAAAGGGATGATTTGGCTTGGGTTTTTAAATCATTGAACTCTAAGGATTCACAGGCCCTACTCTGGGGAAATGGCTATAAGGTGGGTTAAGGAGACAGCATTAAAACCAGTTAGAAGACTTACAATAAACTCTAGTAGGAGTGATGATGGCTTGGACCTGAGTGTTTGTGTTCTATCTATACTGTGTAGACTGACTGCATGTGTGCTGATGGATCAGAGATTACTGTGAGAGCACAGGAGGCATCATTACATTTGATGTAATGCCATTATTTCTGAGCCAAGCACCGGGAAGGATGGTGTTGACCTTGACTGAGAAGTGGAAGGTCCTGGGAAGATAGGTTGGGAGGTGGGGAGAATAAAGATCTTGGTTGTGCACATGTTACATTGAAGGTACCCCAATGATGTGTAGAATAGATGCCCCAGATATGCTTAACTCATACTTTCCTAAACCCCTTAGAAAACACACAGGAAAGAGAGAAACTGAAGGGAACAATTTCCTGAATTCCAGACAACAGATTCAGTGTGTGAGTCTGGAAGAGGGAAGTGGTTTTGTGTGGTGTACATTGTTTCTTTCTCAGCACTCAGGGCCTTGGGGCTGGTGGGTCCTAGAGGCTGCAGGGGGCTATGGCCTGAGACTAATGCAGTCCGTTTCCCAGTTTTGTTTTGTTTTTACCTAGGAAGTATTTCCTGGAAAATCTCCAGTACTGCCCTTGGAGACCATTCTCAAAGCTCAACTTCAGTCAGCTCCTGTTTATATAAGTAAATTAATAAAATGTAACTTAAATAATAATACTTTTCTTAAAAGGAAGGCAGGTCATTTATGGACTGGTTCATAAACCAAAGAATATAGTTTTTCAATTCTATGTTCCTCATATAAAAAATATAACAACCGCATAGAACATGCCTTTGCCTATCATGTGATTCAGACAAAGAATCAAGAAATTTGGGTTTCTCAGACAAAGCTTAATCAGTATGTAAGACCCAGAGCGGGCATATTGTGTTGATTTGATCACTTAAAACCTTAAAGAGACTTTCTTTAACTTTTCCTGCAGGTGAAACATGAAATTGTTATCCTGTGTCTGATAGTCACACTCTGAACAAACCCCATCCCAGGCTCCCTGTCCTTGGATGTGCTTTCCTGTATGTATGTGTGACAACACTGGATGTTGCTGTGATAAAGCTCTGTGTCTCTATGTTTTGTTCAAAGTGATCACAGGAAAGTTCCAGCTTCCCTGTCTGGGCCATGCTGAGGACATTGTCGCAAACAATGACGGCTCCCCTAGATGGAGCCGAAGTCTTCTCTAAACAATGTGCTTTGATGTTACTTACTATTCCCCCCACCCCCCTTTAAGCATTATCTAATCCAAGTTCTTACCTCTTTGAAGATGAGGACTCAGGTGCTTTCTATCCCATCATCATCATCAACACACACACATACACACACACACTGTCTTCTTACCCTGTCTCCCCAGTACTTTCCTGAAGACCAGTATTTAGTGAAGACTTTATTGTATCTGTTTAATGCTATTCACATTTAAGCCAACTTTCTGTGGTTTCTTTAAATTCAAATCTCTGAAGTACATCATAGATGAAAAACCTTCCTCTTGGAGCTACAGGAGTGGGAGAGGGGTGGTCCTGCTCATTAGAGAAAGACAAAACCCCTTCACATTTCTTCTCAGCTCCTCTAGGTTACTTTGTGGTGGTGCCGCCCTCTGGTGGTCACATTACAACTTGCACCTCCCAAATAGGGCCAAACCATTTTTTCTTAAAAAAATTTTTTTTAAAATTGATTTAAGAGAGGAAGGGCGAGGTAGAGAGAGATAGAAACATCAATGACGAGAGAGAATCATTGGCTTCCTCCTGCATGCCCCACACTGGGGATCGAGTCTGAAAACTGAGCATGTGCCCTGAGTGGGAATGGAACCATGAACTCCTGGTTCATAGGTGAACATTCATCCACTGAGCCACGCTGGCCAGGCTCAAACCATGTTTTCCAGCCCGGGGTCTCCGCTAGGAACATAAGCAAGTAAAGTGAGTGTCATTAAGAATTTCAACAACAGGGGGATAAGGACATATATGTAATACCTTAATCAATAAAGAAAAAAAAAAAGAATTTCAAAGTGGCAAAAGCAAAGTATTAAACCTACTGCAGGCCCTCCTAAGTGACTGCATATATTGGGATCCAATGAAGTTGGTCTTCCCTAACAGGGCAAAAGGTTGTGTTCATTCTTTAAGTTAATTTCTCCCCAAATTTAAGTCATAAAATACCTAGAGACCTATAGTCATCCTCAAAGTGAGAACTAGAGACTCTCCTACTAAAGATGAATGAAACTATAAGATTTCTAAGTGCCTTAGTAAGACATGTGTGCTCTGAAGGATGGAAGTGGATGCCTGCTGCTGTTGATGCTCTATGTCAATGATATCAGTGATGACAGTGACAGCAGTGTCAGGGTCAGTTCTAATGATCAGCAGTTTAAGCGAAGTATGAGCTGTAAAGATATCCACTACTCTGAACATTCAGGAGTCTGACACATCTATGAGGCTTTCATGGCTCCAATAGTCTGGGCCATGCTGGACGGTACTCTCCAGAGTAAAGGAGAAGTTGCTGTGCTTGTACCTTCATCTAATCAACGTTAGGAGAATGAAACATGCTTTGTTATGCCTCTTGTGATACCTCATAGAGAATGACATGCACATTCCTACAGTTTGGAGCAAAGCCATATCTTCTAAGGCAATAGAACAACAGCTGTTGACCAGCTTCTAGGCCTCAGGAGAGACAGAGAGTCTGAATGTGGGCTGTAAGGTGACCCAGTAGCCAGAACTGCTCATCATGACCAAGAACCTATCATACCCACCAACAGAAGATCAGGTGGGGAGAGAAGCATCCATCACAGATGGAAGTGACACATCCTGGATTAGATGAGAACAGGTGGCCAAGACCACAGGCACCTACCACTCCAGGCCTGTGACCTGTCACAGAGCTCTCACTTGTGGAATCACAGGAAGTTCACTTTGACTAGTCAAGATAGAAGGAAAAGGCTCCACTCACTCCAGTTTATCCTGGCCCTCAGTTCCTCCTCCGCCAACACACACCATCACTACTCCCTTGCCTGTCCCTGGGCTTCTAGTCAGACTTATTCATTGACACACAAATGCTCTGGTACACGGCTAAGCCATGTTGACTTAGCTGAGCCATGTCTAGTGGTCTGAGAATTAAATTTGGCCTTTCATGGCTCTCCCAGGTCATGTGGAAACTGCTGCCTCTGGGCAATGTTTTGAGATCTAGCTGCATATGTCTCTACTGGGTCAAAACTGGAGACTGGAAACCTCAGGCCCCCAATTTTGTCTTCAACTCCAAGCCTACCCTGCATTCCTCACCTTACTCCAGTTCCATGCAGCCCCTTTTCTAGGATGACTACCCTGCACTCCAACTCCCTTCCTGATACAAATCCCAAACTCCCAAGGATCATCTTCTATGAACATATTCTACAATCCTTCATTGCTCTTCAGACTCTCCTTCTCCCCCTTACCCCTATCACATGTCCTCTATCAGCCTGATGTTCCCTCTTGTCCCAATATCAGGGCATCAAACAGAATCTTCAACTACATTGTCATTTCCCTTACCATTTCATGCCCATCCAAGTCTAAGAGAATGGCACTCCCCTACCCTTCACCACACCAGCTCCAGTGGCTTCTCATTCAATAGCGAAGTCGGCCTCTCATAATTCTAAATCCCATTCTGAGTCCCCCAAAAGCCCTGTTCCATGGCACCCTAAGTCCCCTTGAACCATATAATGCCTAACATACAAACCTTCCCAGGCTTTATAATTTTTCTTCCTGACTTTGAGAAGACACCATCCCTCTATGTGCCCCCTCATAACCCAACTTTTCTTATCCACAATCCTTCTCTGGCCAGGTCTCCAAGGATTTCAGCTAAATACCCCAGAGGCCACAAGGAGCAGAAAAGGAAATAGAACCAGAAGAGAGATTTATTTCAGATTCCTCAGGTTCTGGTTGTGGACTCTCTAAGAACAGGCACATGGAGTTTATAAAAATAACAAAGAATGAGGACACTGATGTCTGGCCCGACTGAGCTCCCGGTCACCGAGGACCCAAAATAGGGTCGTTAACTGCAGCCCTGTGCGTGGCTGACATGACTAAGATCCTGCATATTTACTGAAGTTCTTGAGTTTAATAACATAATATTTTTTTTTTAATCTCTGTGATTTTTCCCTTGAAGGTGTAGTTAAAATGGATGTGAAATGACAATACTCTTAGTGGTTAGGCTGCTGTGCAGGTGCACTCAGATTCTGGGACAAAGGCCACTCCAGGGCAACCTGGGGCCATGGAAGGATCTGGGCAATCAGGTCATCTGTTTTGGAGGGTAAGTCAGAAGTGAGGGAGTCAAGTTGGAAACATTTATTTGGAGGATTATAGCCAGATAAGGAAATATTGGAAGATTTGAAAATAAAGTAAGATGAGCAAGATGAGAGGATTAGCTAATAACAGGTAGGTGATGTCAAAAAAAAAACACAAAAAAACATGTACTGGGCAAATTTAGAGGCAAGAAACATTTTATTGAAGACCATGCAATAGGACAGTGAGACTGAGATCAGCACCTTCAAAATAAAAGGCTGGGGAGGTTTTAAGAATGGCAGCAGGAGTCATAGGCACCTGTGTTTGCTATTTGGCTTTACACACAAAAAAAGTAAAACTTCTCACGAAATCCTGACAGGAGGTCCTTTTACATCTTGGCTGTAAGTGTCCTCACCCAAGTTAGGCTGCTACCCTCCCTCAGAGACTGGGACACAGGGACACCAGGAGGATTAAATTTCAAAAGGATGGGCCCAGGTTCTTGAGACAAACGTTCTATGGGACATAACACTGGCAAGAAGTTTTTAAGAACACTTATGTCTATTTCAAAAGAGTAGAGAAAAAATATGCAATTGCAAATTGCGATTACATTTCTTAAGAAAATGCTCTAAAACAGTGGATGTCAGAGGCCTGCAGTCAGGAAGAACCCGTCTAAACATAAGTGACTCTGAGGCAACATTAAGACCCTCAGGTCATAACAAAACTGCTCTCTGCACAGTGGAGGAAAACACCATTAATATCTTTCAGACAAGATCCAGTCTGCATCTTCATCAGTTCCTGCTATTTATAAGCAGGTGAAAAATAGCCGAGAGTCCCTGAATAGAGCCAGGATCCAATCTCCCAGAAGGCTGTACTACTGGAGTTTTCCATGGAGACTTTACATTTTCCTCTATAGTCACCTTCCCTTTGATCAAACGAAATCTCCAAGGAAGACGAGTATTTTTGATCCTACATCATGGCTGGTGTCACTCGATTTGGCTATTAGTGATGTAAGTGCAGAGGAACTGACATTCACACATAGTTTGCTCTGATGCAGGTGTTTCTATGAAACCTGAGATGGGAGTTCTAACAGCCTCTTGAGGCTTGGAAGCCTCACCCTCACACTTCCCCTGCAGTCTCTCTAGCGTTGGGGGATACCCTCTTCTCCAAGAGATCCCAAAATAGCCCTCAGGAGAAACTTAGCTCCATAAAGAGTGAAGTCATTTCTAATTCTCAGGGTATCAGTTTGAACTAGGACATTTGAGCCAAAGCCTTGGTTGTATTTGTTCTTCCTGACTGCAGCATTTCCAATTATATCCTATTAACAAGGAAGACAGTATCCTACTGAACTTATGGAAATAGATCCACTGCCATAAAAATTGAAAATATTTAAGAGGGCCTTAGAAATATTGTGGGAGAAGTAATACAGGAAGAAAAAGATCAGTGTTGATACCCATATAAGAGTCTTCCGGTACATTCTTGCTGTCCAAAACAGTGTCCAGGTACCCTCCACAGGACCCATTGGAGAAGGGACAGAGCTTGGAGTCCTGGAAGCTTATCACATGCGCCCACTGGTCATCACATGACCACTGCCCTTGCTGGGAGGGACTCAGTGTCACCTTCATTGTGGAGATGGTGCAAATGGGACCAACCAGAGGTGGGATCCGGTGTGGAATGTTAGCTTAAGTCAACAATAATCTCCATGCTAGCTCTCAGTTTTGAGCATTTATTGACTCAATACATGTCTTCTAAGGACTTTCCACCTTCACAACAAATTTATTTCAAGGATGAAAAAAGTTTAATCAGGATTTAATAACAGAGGAGGAAAGTAGGGTGACTAATATTTGATATCTAGCTCCACCGCTTCACTTTCAGCAGAACTGATGGGGTTGGACACTTCACACTGGTAGTTCCCAGCATCCTCCCTCCTGACGGGGTCTATGGTGAGGGTTCTGTTGTTCGAGGACAGCTTCATCCTGTCCCTGAGCCGCAGACTCTCAGCATTAAACAACCATTCAGTGGAGATCGCATTTGTGTAGCAGGTCATAACCACGGTGTCCTTATTCTCTGTGGCTGAGGTGATGCTGGCTAAGAGTGTGGGCACTCTCACTCGCTCTGTAGAGAAACAGAGGGTGTGAATGATTGAGTATGGGCTTGGGACCTGGGGCCATGCTCCTCCCTCAAAGATCTCAGCCTCTAAGCATCCATAGTGAGCTCTGTAAATGTTAACAGAGGCTTGTCTGGATCTCTACAGAAGGATGATTTTCTTTGCTCAGGTGACAATGTGTAAGGAAAAGGGATGGCTTCACCTCCTCTTTCACCCCAGGGTGACCCCTGACCTGTTCCCACAGACATCACCATAGTATTGGCACAGGGAACCCCTTTCCAGACCTTGTGTCCTATAATCTCACCATCAGTTGGAATTTCCCGCTCTTGAGCTTTCATTGACCTTTTTCTAGAACTTTTTCTTTATATAAAAAAAGATGAGGTCCCACTCTTTATGTAAAATTCCATCTATGTTGTAGAAGGCAGATTTACCACCTCTGTCCATCTCTGGGGCCAAGGCAACTTTACAGAAAGTGAAAAGGCATTTACCTTTTGTTAAATAATTTACTAGGCAATAAAGATGGCCCAACCTGTTTTCATGACCTTGGACCAGAAGTTCCATCTGAAGGATTCTTCAGTCTGAACAGAACTGTATTTCCTGGTCTGCTGATTGACTATCATAGTGAAATAAATTTTGGAGAGTTGTCATTATGGTTGCAACAAAAGCCAGGACAGTCGGAATAAAAGGGAACTACTCAATATGCTAAAGACCATTCATGAAAGTCCATGGCTAACACAAAGTTCCATGGAGAAATTTGGAAATGGTTATTAAGATTGCAAATCAGACAAGGATGCTGCAGCTTCAAGTTATTCAACTTAATACTGGACATGATGGCCAAAATAATTAGGCAAGAAGATGAAATATGTGGTATACAAATTGGGAAAAAAAGAAGAAAAATTATCTTTCTAAAAAGATACCATAATCTTACATGTAACAAACCCCTAAAGATTTTGCCCCCAACACACACATCTGTTACAACTAATAAATAAGGCAAAGTTGTAGGAGATAAAAATCAACACTTATCATCATTTTCAATTTTTATGACAACAATGAACAATCCCAAAATGGAATTAAGAAAACAGTTCCATTTACAATAGCATCATAAAGACTAGAATCTTTAGAAATAAAGTTAATCAAGGCTATGAAAGATTTATACACTGAATACTACCTAACATTTCTGAATGAAAGTAAAGAAGAAACAAATAAATGGAAAGACATGTGCATTTCTACAGATTAGAATTTCCCCCAACTATCTACATATTTGATACAATCCCTATAAAAACACACTTTTTTTTTGCAGAAATAGGAAAATCCATCATAGAATTCATATGAAATTTCAATGGACCCCCTAAACAGTTTCAATGATCTTAAAACAGAATAATATAATTTGGGTTCTCACACTTTCTAATTTCAAAGCTTTTGAAGAGCTCAAGTAACCAAAACAGTGCTACGTGGTGTTTTATTAAGCCATCAAAGAATTAAAGATTGAGCCAAATGGAAAATTAGCCAGGTTTTATTAGGAGCAAATAAGTGAGTTCACTGGCCCTGGGAAGGGAGAGAAGCCAGTGGAGCTGTGCGCGGGCCCAGCCAAGTTGCACTTTTAAGGCTTTGGGTGGGTAGTGAGGAGTGGTCCGAGGACGTATGGAACTTTCCCCTGGGGCGTTGCTGGTGCCACGGGTTATGGATGAGCAAGCAGTTTTGGGACAATCCATCATTGTTGCCATTTAAGGTGAGGGCATAAGGTGAGGGCTTAAGGTCAGGGCAGTCGGGCTGCACCTGGGGTGGGGGATAATCTATGACTTCCTCGGCCAGGTGAATGCTTCGGCAGCTTGGACACTTGGCATAAAAACTTTTTTTTTAATCAAAAGACACAATCAGATTGTGGGGGAGAGGGTGGGGAGAAGGCAATGGGGAGTGAAGGGGGACATATGTAATACTTTCAACAATAAAGACTCCACCAAAAGGCTACTAGATTTAATAAATGAATTTGGCAATATAGTAGGGTAAAAAATTAACATGCAGAAATCAATGGCATTTTAAAACACTGGGGGGTAGAGGAGGAGGGGGGAAGGTCAAGGGGAAAAATGGAGACTTATTTAACACTCTTTGTAATATTTTAAGCAATAAAACAAAAATTAAAAAAAAAAGTTCTTTCCTTTCTGTCCAGGGGGAGTGACACCAACACATCAGGAAATAAATAAGTGATTTCAAGTCTGTGGGAAACCGCCTATTGTCTTCACCAGCAGAGAGGTGTGGACAAGGAACCCGGAAGGCTGGTGACCCTTGAAGCTCAGCAAAGGTTAGAGCTATGCACCCACTGTTTGGTCCAATGGTAGCTGAAACAACTTCCCTATCAGATAGTCATGTAAATCCTTATTGATAAGACAGTCTCTGTGTTACTGGAACTTCCTTGCCTAAGGGCTATAGGTGTTTCCCATAGCCTCAATAAAAAAGGATAAGCAAGGTCAGAGCAGTGGTAGTTCTCCCACTAGAGATGGACTCCCGCCTGGACCCCCTTTTCCCAAATTAATTATTTCTAGTCTCTCCATTTTGTGTGCGGCCTTCTCCAGAACTCAAACCCTGAACAGCAATCCTAAACCCTAAATGCGGGACATGAAAGGGGTTACCACACAAGTCCAGTGCAGGGAGGGGTGGATCAGCTACCTGAGGGGAAGGCCTGGGTGTTCCCAGCACGGACTCTGATTGTTACTGCAGATAATTTAATTTTAGAGTAAAAACTGATTAATTCTGCATTCGCTATCACTCCCCAGACCAGAATCTCTCCCTCTGAGCCAAGGATGCCTAAGAAGAAAGGATCTGAACCAATAGTTGGTCTAGGGAATCACAGGCACCTAATAGGTCCCGGGATGGAGAAGATGGGGCTATGCAAGTCAACCCTGAGGTACTCTGATCAGTTACTGAGGGCCTGAGGGACTCTGTTTTAGTGACTGCATTTCCCCTTGTCTTGGTTTCCCCTCACTGAAGGAAAATGGACATTTGGCTACCAGATCCTCAGTATATTAACTGTAAAATTATCACAATATCTGATCTGACTCTTGGGATAGGGAAGCTGTTCAAATAAGAGGCATCTGTTATTAATCAACTCCAAGAGATAATCTCCTGGGCGATCCCTGGTGTATGAGAAGCTGCCAGGAGCATTTTTTAATTCTCTGTTTCTCCCCAGAGACACTGACCTTTCTGTGGACTCTCCTAAGTCCACCAGAACAGTCAGCTAATGATCTGGGGACCTTATCTGCCTGTGATCTCCACACACTGTGTCAGGTGAAGGACCAGGCTCCTTCCCTGCCCAAATGTGCCTCTTGGTGCCGAGCCCTGGCTGGTGATTAGCTCAGGAGCCATGTGAATCATGCAGATGGGAAACTGTTACCCACTAAGCCCTTCCCAGGAAGCCAGACCCAACCTAACACAGGCTCCCCAGGGTTTCTAGAGTCAGGAGCCCTGGGAAAGGGGTCTGGGAAGGGCCTGCCAAGCTCAGCTTCTCTGGGCTGAGACTGGTCTCCCTCTGCTGAGTCACTCCCATGAGACTGGCCCTTCTCTCTGTGGAGAATGTCTGCAGGGCTGGAATCCGGGAAGGGAACTCTGATCTTAGGAAGTGTGTCTCCACTGTGTGTGTCCTGCACTAAATGCCCAAACCCAACCTGGGACATGAGACAGAAGGGGATGGAGGCAGAGTCCAGGGCTGGCAGTCCTGTGTGTGAAGTAGAATATACCCCACCCGACACCCAGAGGTCAGAGAGCAATCACTCACGGTATACATTGAGCCGTCCAAATCCTATTTCCTTTTTTGAACTGAAAAGGTAGACCACTACGGTGTAGATTCCTGTGTCTCTCAGGGTGACCTTCTTTATCAGCAAGGATCCTTCCTTGTTTATTGTCTCTCGACCAGTGAATTCAGGCCCTCTTCCAATACTGTTGAACTCCAATGAAAACACTGCAATATAACGACTGGTTTTTGCCCCTTCCCCCCTGTACCAAATATAACCAACAGCATCAGGAGGGTTATTGCGGAGACGTAGAATCACATCCTCCCCTTCAGCAGCATTGGTGGACACAATAGCAAGTTGGGCAGCGGTGGGCCGGCTCCAGAAAGTAAAGAGTAGGACTAGGAAAGAAGAGAGAAACGGATCAATATTTGCATCTATGTATTGGGATGGAGAGATGAGGCCCTGGATCTGGAGCACATCTCTACATCTCTCAGCCTTGGTGGGTGCGCGTCGATATGTGTGACTCCTGTGGCTAAGATCTGCAGCAAGGCCATCATTGCTTCAGTATCTCTGAAACTGTTACTTTCCCTTTTTCAAATACTCTTCCCTAGGTGTCTGTCTGGCTCACCCCCTCCCTGCTCGCATATCCCTGTAGACACTCAGGGGCATCCTTGGGAGAAACTTTTGCTGACCACCTCCTGTAACAACCCTCTGCTTTCACTGTCTCCCTGCTCTGTGCCCTTCATGAGAATTGTGGGTACCTGACATCACATCCAGGGCCTTGTCTGATCTTGAACCCTCAGTGCCTACAACGGGCTGTAAATGCCTTAGTCATAGTTCCCAGGGCTGTCCACCTCCTGGGGTGTATGTGCCCATTTCTAAGGTTGATGGTAAGAACAAAGTATAGCACTCCTGGTTAAGATTTTTCTCCTGTTGCCTCACATAAATTATTATTATTATCATCAGTTTTCAAAATTCATTATTCAGTGATGAATAACATAGGAAAGGAACAGTCGTTGAAGTTTTCCTGCCCCATAGCACTTCAGGATTATGAGATTTTTCTGCTTCTGAACCCTCTTTCCCATCCTACTTTGCATCCATGTCCTCCCCCCACAGGTCCAAACAGAAGCCCTCCTTCCACTCCCAGAGCGCTGTGTTCCCCAGGAGACCCCAGCCAGTCTCTGTCTCCCATCCTCTGGTCCACACCCAGGGACTGTCCCCTTCTTACCGGCCAGCAGGATTCCCTGCCTGGAAATAAGCCCTCTGCAGACAGGGGCTAAGGGGGACTCCATGGTGTTTGCTGCCTGCTCTGTCCCTCACTCTGTGAGAAGGACTTGAGGTCCAGTGAAGCTCGCAGGCACCTCTACCTGGACTAGTAGAATCTGTTATTCCTACTCAGCATGCACTGAGCCTCTTCCTGGGACAAGAGCACTCTCCTGGTTATATAGGTTGGGGCGGGGCCTGTACCCAGGACCCTCCCTTCCCCTCCCCTCATTTTTGCCAGCTCTTTTCCCCCTTTCCAGTTTACCTTTCCTCTATTTTGATTCCCTGGAAACTGCTGAAGCCTCTGACAACACACACACACACACACACACACACACAGCACTAGCCTAGGGCATCCTATTCTGGTCATTCCCCAGCTTCCTGTCAGTTGCACAGTAGCCTCCCCCACAGCTCTCCCTCTTTCACATTTGACTTTTCTCTTCAGAGCAAGAGTTTTGGGGTTACCTCAAGAAAACGTGACACACGAATGTCACACCAGCTGTACATCGGATCACCTTTATTTCTGAGAATAAAGAAGGTGCCTTGGATCACCTGTGAGACTTTGTAAAGATTGCGATGCCCAGGCGACACCTTAGATGCTGCTTCAGAAGCTCTCGAGCTAATGTGGATGCCCAATCAGAATGAGATCTGGTGATGTGGTGATGGGACACCCCTCCTCCTCTCCTGTGCACAGGGAGGGTCTCCAGATCCTGTTCAAATGCAGATTCTGGCTCAGTAGGTATGCGGTGGACCTGAGACTCTGTATCTGACCAGTTCTCAGGGGAGGTGGATCTAACTGGCCTGTGGAGCCCACTTGCAACAGCGAGGCTGATGGAGCCACATGTGCCCTGAGTGATGACCCTCTCACCCCAGCAGGGGCCTCTGCTGTGTCTTGGTCTTGGGTCTGTCAGCACCACACAGAGGGCCCCACAGGCCCCAAACTGGGGATTATTTCTGTTTGTGACACAGAAACCCAGCTGGGCACTGGGTCTTCCCCGTGTTCTCAAATGCGCTGGGAAGATGGAATTTCCTCCCAACAGGAAGGCCACAGAGATGACTGTGGGGGTGAGAAGGGGTCAAGCTGGGTGACAATTGCAGAGGGGACTCTCCCTTTATCTCAGGTTGTCACCAGCCTGGCCTTTGCTTCCAGGGACAGAGACCCAGGACCAGGAGTCTCAGAAGGCCCTGCAGTTCCTGGGCATGAAGGGGACAGTGTCCTGCATGTCCTGGAAAGAGAGGACTGTGGTGGGAGCTCAGGTGGCTGTGGGCTTCCTTGTCCTCCGGGAATGGTTTCAGGGAGACCCTTCCTCTCTATTTCTGTCAGTTGAGTCTGTCCTTTTCTCTTAGACTTTTGGGGTAGCCTTTCCTTCTGGCCTGGGAGACGTTCCTCTGGTCACCCCACCTTGCCCATAGGGGAGCAGCACAGAGGCTCCTGAGAGAACAGTGTTCCCAGGCCCTGGGAAAGTAAGAAACCTGTGAAAACATGGGTTTCAGTGAAACTGATGTCATATGCCTGAAAGCAAGATCTCAGATCCTGAGAAGAACGGCAGTTTTGCAGTTTATTTTATACGTTATAACCAAAGGAGATTTTTAAAAGTGTGAAATCCATTCAAAGGTGAGATAAACCATATCTGGAAAATCTCTAGAATTGAATAAAAGGCAAAATGGAGAAACACATATTATTTTTACATGGGAGGGTCCCAGATAGTTAACATTTATAGCATGTGGAGAGGCTGTGCAGGGACCAGGCAACATGAGTGTTCTGGGGTCTCATATTCTGGTGCCAGAGGTTCTTCCTGCAATTGGTCTAGAAAAGAACATCAGTGTGATGGGTCAAAGGTATGTTATCCAAGATGCATAAGTACAGGGCACAGGGCTCCCTTAAGGTACTGTCTCACCTTTGCTAAGGAAGCCATAAGCCTGAGACATAATTACCTGCCATCACCTGCCCAGTTGATAATTTCTGATCAGACCATTCTGGGCAGTTACTTTTTGTCTTGAGCCGGTCAGGCCCATATGTGGCCTCCTGAGCTGGTCAGGTTTATTGCATAGTCCCCTTTGTACTCCCAGTCCCAAGAAAGAGCAGATAGGACAGATCAGGCACAAGAAAGGATCCCAGAAGGGCCTGTTGAAGCAGGGGGTGGAAATCAGGCTCCTTCTTTACCTCCTTAGGCAAAGCCAGGTTCCTGTGGGAATTGCCTGTGTTGTCAGTGTCTCACTGTCACCCCCTAGAGAGCAAGGGGGGACCTGCAGCCAAGGTTAGGTGTTGTACCAGGAATAATGTCCAGGCTCCAGAGAGTGGAGATGACCCTGAGCCCTGGGCAGAGGTGGGCTCTGACCTCCAGGTTGACAGATCAGTCAGTGTGTGTGTGTGTGTGTGTGTGGGGGCTTTCCCTGTGTATCCTGGTTCCTGAATCCATCCCAGGGCAGTGTGAGCCCAGTGAGAGGACAGTCGTGTCCACAGTGCTGTGAGTCCAGTGTCAGGAACACTGTCCCCCAGGTGGATGTGCTATTTCAGGGGGAGCTCTCTTTCTCTGGGTTACAAAGAGCCTGGTGAGGGCTCTCCCCAGTCTTTTGGGAGAGTGTGCCAGGCTGGAGTGCTGATCTCCAAATTGCCCTGTGTGTTACTCATCGCATCCAATGGTCCCTGTGTCCCTGTCTGTCATCTGTTCTAGGTTTTCTTACAGGGCCCCAGATCTGGAGCAGCTCCATGTGGAGACTTAGCCAGGGGTCCCTATGGGTTCCTCTGTTAGGGGAGGGGAGGCCCCTGTGGGACCGTTAGCCCCTCTGAGGTGGAAGCAACCCCAGATCCTGGGTTCTCCTGTCCCATCCTGCATGGGAAGTCCTCCTAGCTCCCCAGGACACCATGGACTGGTGATATGTCTTCAGGGACCAGAGGAAAGTGTCCCACAGACCAGGGACCTTGGGGATGGGAGTATCCCCTGATTCCTTTGAGGTCAGGGTGGGCTCCTTCCTCTCATGGTAGCAACTCGACCTGGAGTGGAGGATCCAGAGTTTTCTGCCAGGTCAGGAGAGCTCTGAGAGAAAGGGAAGGACATAGGCTCTAGTCTGGCCCCAAGGTGATGAGATGTCACTAAGAATTTGAGGATGGGGAGGGTGTGATTTTCTGAGAATAAAGTAGGGCCCAGCCCCTCACAGTTCAGAGGTCCCTATTCTCTCTCTTGTCCATGCGAGGGGTTAAGACCCAACCGATGGACATTCCTGTGCACTTGATGGACACTCCCATGCTGACACCGATGTCTTTGTGTTAATAATGAATATTCTCTGTCGGCAAGTGTCACACAGGGTAACAGGCTTTCATTGCGTGGTTACCCTCATCCATTTACTGAGCATTTGTAATACGTCAAGTTCTTGGCTGGGCCCTGAATACTTCACAGAGAACAGGATGTATGTGGACCCTGAGCTCATGGAGTAAACCTTACAAGAGAGACAGGCTCTCAGATAAATCACAGCACTAAGGACTTAATCATAATCATGAGAAGGGCAACGAGGGAAAAATTCTGGTGTGTCCAGAGCATGTACTTGAGTCTCAGCTACTCTGGGGATCATAGAGAGCACTTCTGAGAAAGTGACCTCTTTGCTGAAATCTGAAGCATGAGTGTCCTTTTCCCCCTTGAAAGACAACGGGTGATAGGGAAGAGCTGCCTGCAGAGGACTGGCTTTTGGTGAGCAGATGTCACACTGGATGGAGTAGCTCACAAGTGTGCAGCCTGGAGAGTGAGAAGTACTGTGGACTCAGTGATGCTGGTGAGGTTGGACTCACTGGGCTTGGTACTGTTCAGGTGGGGTTAGCAGCCTCCTGGAGAGGTTCCACGCCATGAAGTAGCTTTGCCACCCTCTGGTGGACAAGCAGAAAATGTGCAAAAAAGTCGTTAAATTTAGGTGTTTTTTGTTGTTGTTATTTCTATTCAACTTATACTTTAAGCAACATATCTTATGTGTACATATATTTTATAACATATTTACTTAGTTATTGTTGACATATAATAAAGTTAACGTATTGAAAGTATACAACTTATTATACTTGCAGATGCATTCAGAAGTTGTTACAATAAAGATAATGAACATATCCCTCAGGCCCTCTTGTAACGTCTTCATTCTGCCCATCTCACACTCTTTTTCCAAATGTTAAGGAAATTCTCATCTGCTTTCTGTTATTATAAATTAGTTTGCGCTTTCTAGAATTTTCAAAAATTGAATTATACAATATGTAATTTTGGGCAGAGGTTGACTTCTTAACTCAACATGATTATTTTAAAATAGTTTTTATTTTAATTACTTAGTTTTATTACATTGTAAGGATGCACCAAATTTGTCTATCCATTCATGACACTGCTGGTAGGAATGCAGATTGGTGCAGCCACTGTAGAAAACAGTATGGAGTTTCCTCAAAAAATTAAGTATGGAACTGCGATTTGTCCCAGTGATCCCACTTCTAGGAATATAGCCTAAGAAACCCAAAACACTAATCAGAAAGAATGTATGCACCCCTATGTTCATAGCAGCACAATTTATGATAGCTAAGATCTGGAAACAGCCCAAGTGCCCATAGCAGATGAGTGGATTAGAAAATTTCAGCACATTTACACAGTGGAATACTGTGCAGTGGTAAAAAAAAGAAGGAACTTCTACCATTTTTAATAGCATGGATGGATCTAGTCATACAAAGATAGATATCACATGATCTCACTTATATGTGAAATCTAATGAACAAAATAGATCCAGAGACATAGAAGCATGGAACAGATTGATGAATTTCAAATGGAAGACCGGGTGGGTGGTGTGGTGCGGGTAGAGATTAACCAGGGAACTTACATGCTTATGTGCATAACCCATGGACACAGACAATAAATAGTGTGGTGAAGGCCTGGGAGGTGCTGGGGGGAGGTGGTCAATGGGTCAAAAACAAAACAAAACAAAACAACAACAACCACACACACACACACACACACACACACACACACACAAAGTAGACGTCTGTAATTTGTTCAACAATAAAGATAAATTTTTTTGGAAGGAAAGAATTAGGTGCATGTAAAATGGAATTTACATTGAGGAGCTAAAGAAATGGAATTTAGGAAGTTGCTGCTGGAAGTCTGGTTTCAAGGTTGCACTGCCACAGCCCCCACCCAGAGGTAAAGCTACACCTGCTTCTTCACAGAAAGCTGTGTCTGCAGAGCCCACCCAGCATCAGCCAGTAGCAGAAATAATGGCCCCATGTCTCTTTTAGCTTTTAAACAACACCCAAGTACATCTCAGGGGCTGAGTTTAATTCACATTTGAGCCTCAATCACTAGTTGTGGGGGAAAGTAGTATTTAACCTTAAAGTACCTCTGATCTAGGAGAAAAACTAGAAGGACATGGAATGTAAGTGCCCAGAGACAATACAGTGCGTGTCTGAGTCCACTTTCGGGCTGTGTGTCTTGGGCGAGTGACCCACCTTATCTGTTGTAATACTTATCTATCACTTGTTGTAATACTTTAAGCAATGAAATAAAAAATAAATAAATAAAATAAAATAAAATAAAATAAAATAGCTAACAGTGAATGGGCAAAAAAAAAAAAGAATTCTCAGTTTCTTCATGTGATATCTTAGAAAGATATTGGGTCTATTTTCCTCATTCTTAGAACAAGGCAATTAACAACTCTTGGAATTTTAAAGGTGATAAGAGTGTCTTTTGTCATGATGAGGCCACTCTTGGCAGGCCTGTGGACAGCTGCAGGGTGAGGGCTGCAGGGAGGTCTTCCTGCTATAAAGATCAAGTCTTGACTGGAATTTTCCACTGTCAGTGTTAAGAAACCTCTAGCGAAGTTTTATGAGTTTGAGTCAAACAGAGGACAATTGCCCAGAAGCCAAATCTCAATGGATTGAGAAAAAGCTCCAGAGAATGGCAGTTTTGGGACCTTATTTATACTAGGGGCCTGGTGCACAAAAATTTGTGTACTCGGGGGAGGGGGGGTCCCTCAGCCCGGCCTGTGCCCTCTCGCAGTCTGGGACCCCTCGGGAGATGTCCACTTGCTGGCATGCCTGGCCAGCCTGGGTGAGGGGCTGATGGCTGTTTGCAGGCTGGCCAGGCCCCCCAGTGGGGACCCTCACCCCATGGGGGTGTGGCCAGCCTGGGTGAGGGGCTGAGGGACGTTTTCAGGCTGCCCACAGCTCTCGTTGACCCAACGTCCCAGTGAGGCCAATACCAAGGTAACAATATCAAGGAATCAGGTTTCTGGGCTTTATTTATCTTCTATAATTGAAACTTTGTTGCCTTGACTGGAGGCCTAGGCAGGCAACAAAACCTCCTGTTTGCTTCAGCTCTGTGGCTTCTATAATTGAAACATTGTTGTCTTGAGCAGAGGCCCAACTGGCCTAGGCAGGCAGTTTCAACTCACATCGCTGGTGCAACAGCAGCCTCCTATTCGCTCTAGCTTCATGGCTGCTGGCTGCCATCTTGGCTGGGTTAATTTGCATACAGCTGTTCTGATTGGCTGGTGGGCATGGCTTGGCTTGTGGGCTTGGCTTGGGTGTCTCGGAGTGATGGTTTATTTGCATATTACTCTTTTATTAGATTAGATATTACAGTCAAAGCAGGAGGAGTAAGGGTTACAAGAAATGCATTGGTGATAGTGAGGGAGCCTGAAGAAAGTAAAGCAAGGAAATTTCTGAGTTAGAATAAAAACAAAACAAATAGACACATACTTTTTTTTTTTTACAGTGGTTAGTCCAGGATAGATTGCAGTTAACGTGAACACAATAACAATACCAATGAGGAGTTTTGTTGTCTCTCTGCAGTGTGGGGTACAAAAAAAATGAAAATGATTCTGACATTCCAAAGGTGTGTTATTATAGATGCAAAAATATGATAGACAGGCTCAGTTAAAGATTGACATTTGCCAGAGAAGATATTGGCCTAGGACTTCACTACCCAGCATGACTCATTTTCATTAGAAAGTTTTCATTTCAGACCATCCCATGTGTTTACTTTAGGTCTCTGAGTTTGTAAGTCCCAACATGCAGGCCTTCCCTGAGTTTCAGGTTTAGAATGTGGTCCCTTTTGTGTTCTCACTTTGGTCATCAATCAATTTAAATAATTCATTGATGACCAACCTCTTGGTTAGATGATACGGTCCAACTGCTAAACAGGCTCGTTCCTAGGAAGTCTTAGCGTCAGCGTTTGTCTTGTTAAATGATGGACCTTTGGGGATGGGACAAGGCCATAACTTTGGATGTAATTTAAGGCCAAGTTTTCTCAAAAGTGAAAAGTAGGTAAATAGAGGGGGCAGTCATGTCCCATGGACCTTCATTAAGAAAACACTCTAGATCATCTCTAACCTATAAGCCATCATCATCTAAGCTTTGCTGTCTGTCTCACTTCTCTGTATTTTGCATCCAGTGTAACCCTGACATATAGTTTGAGGACACATTGTACAGCTCTTCAGTTTTTACAATCTGACCTTGAGGCGAGTTCTCATCTACTTCCCAGTGGAAACACTCGAGTGCCATTTATTATTAATCTGATTCCCACTAATTATGCAATTGGAAGCTGTAACTTTAATTATTTTTTAGTCCTCACCTGAGGATATTTCCCCCATTGTTTTCTTTAGAGAGAGTGGAAATGGTGAAAGGAGTGCAGGGGGAGGGTGGGAGAGGGGAAGAAAGAAAGAGAGAGGGGGAGAGGCAGAGAGAGAGAGAGAGAGAGAGAGAGAGAGAGAGAGAGAGAGAAGCATGGATGTGAAAGACACACATAGATGGGTTGCCTCCTGCATGAGCCCAGATTGGGGCAGGGAATGAACTTGCAACCTAGGTATGTGCTTTTGACCAGGAGTCGAACCTGTGACCCTTCAGGTTGATGATCTAATCACTTAACCACAGAAGCCAGGGCAGGATGTTGTAACTTTATGGTTTATTTGAAAATAACGCTGTAAGAACACAATGCTTTAAATTATAATTACCATCTACAAATTCCAGAAGCCAGGAGGATAGTAAGAGTTTTGTAAGTAAATTCCCTGTGCCTTAGCTGCAGTTACAGAAAGACATGTTTTTATAGCCACTTCAGCTTACATTTGAATTATTATAGTTAGTTGAAGTAGGGTGTAAACACATAATTAGGTTCTTGCATTTACACATAAAATTCCTTTCTCAATATTTCTTTTCCACTAACCTTCTACAACTTCCTTAGTTTTTCTCTTTAACTCAGTCAGAAATAATTAACTCATTCAGAAAAACTACTTAGTTTTGATTTCTCTTTAAAATATACATATCCTGGGTTCAAAGATGGCAGCTGGAATAGGTGGATCCTTCTTGTACCTCTTCCCAGAACTTAACTGGGAATAAACTAAATTGGGGAATTCACCCTGAATTACCAACTGAGGACTAGCTGAAGAGGAGACTTTTAACAAGGAAGGGCAGAAACCACCTCGAGTCTGGTGACAATGGTGGGGTTGTGAGAAAGGCTGGCCCAGCTCCCAATTGTGGAAGGCCAAGGGAGAAAAGGAAAATGTCATCTGCAGGGAGGTTTTCCCTGAGAGGAACGAGGCCTAGACCCCAGGTTGAGTTCCCCAATTCAAACATGAGAGGGAGAACAGTGGCCCACGTAACATCCTGCTGAGAAAAGCAGTGGGCTTCTATCCACCAGGAATAGAAGGAGTCAGAGATATAGCCACTTAAAAAATAAAGAAACAGAGCACAGGATTTTTTTTTTTATAGCCACTCACTCCAAAGGGGAATCTGGGCTTGGAGACGTTGTGGGGGAGACATGGAGGAATAGCAACTGGGAGACCTGAGCCTCTTCCTCCCACCCCCAATACTGCACCAGCCTGAGAGGCACAAGTCCTTTCAAGTAACAACTGGGGAAAGGCAAATACCCTGCTCTCAGAGGTATACCATGGCCCACCCTCAGGAGTCCTGCTTGCCCCACCCAGGATCTTACCTCTGCTGAAGAGGCTACAGCAGAGGCCAAGCTTATGTTCTGGGAAGTCTCAGGGGGCCTACATGACTGGTTTCAGAGTGGGGCCACTTCCTTACTGGATTGCATACAAGCAACTCCACCCTGTTGAGGTCAGGGAAATATCCCGGGGTCAGAGACTCAGACCTGTGGCTCTGGGGAGCATACCCACCATCTTTCCTGTAATCTGAATGTCATCTCATCCTCCTGATTCTGCCAAAAGCCTTCAGTAACAGCCCTTTCAGTAACAGCCTTTTCAGTGACTAAGTCTGTCATATGGTCAGCCAGAAGAGGCACCTGGAGGCAGAACCTGAGGTGCCTTGGGACATCTTATGACCTGTCCCTGAACCCTGTGTTGCTAACAAGCCAGCTCTAGAGAGCAGCTTGGCTTCTCTTGATTGCAGCCAAGCCCTGTGGAGACAGCCACAAACTGTGGGTCACCTAAAGCTTCAAACAGGTTGCTGTGAGCTAACCACGGAGAGCTTCTGACAGTGGCTAGCTCCAAGGTACCTCCCGGGAGACCCAGAAACGGCATACAAAGCAGTCAGCCTGAATCAACATAAAAGCAGGATCCAGAGGGTGCTCCCAGAAGGCACAAAATTCTACTGAGAAAATCTCCATTTCTATTTTTTTGCATTATTTTGTTTCATTTTTAAAATTTCATTGTCATTATTTTGTCTGTCTTTTTTCTTTTATTGATGTCATAGAGAGGAAGGGAGAGAGAGAGAAGAGAGAGAGAGAGAAACATTGATAATGTGAGAGAATCATTGAGTCTTAAAGGCAGCAAGACAAAGACAGAAAGCTACATGCAAGGGAGTGTCCATTAGGATCAACTTATTTATCAACAGAAACATTTCCACACAGAAGGGATTGGCATGAAGTTATCAAATGTAATGGAAAGCAAGGACCTGTGTCCAAGACTACTGTACCCAGTAAGGCTACCATTTAAAACTGAGAGCAAAATAAAAGAGCTTCTCAGACAAAACACATAGTCTAAACCAGCAAACCAGCATTGCAGGAAATGGTAATAGGATAGCTATAAGCAGAAGAAATAGATAGAGCAGGACATGGGTAATAAAGAAAAAATGACAATAAATAAATATTTATCAATAATAACTATAAATGTAAATGGATTAACTGTTCCAATCAAAAGATATAGGGTAGCTGAAGGATAACAAAACATTACCCATATATATGCTGTCTGCAAGAGACTCAACTCAGAACAAAAGATTCATACAGGCTGAAAGTTAAGGGATGGAAAAAAATATTCCATGCAAAAGAAACAGCAACTAAAGAAACCTGGGGTAGATAGAAATGTGTGGAGGAAACCAAGATGGTGGCATAAGTAAACACCTGGAATTGCTGCTTCGCACAACCATTTCAAAACCACAATGAAAAAGAAATACAGACACCACCCAGACCCACAGGAAGGCTGGCTGAGTGGAAATTCTACAACTAGAAAGAGACTGAAACTCAGAGGAGGTGCAGAAGTAAAGTGCAGAGGTACGGAGGTGCATGGAAAGGGCTGGCAAGTGAGGACACGGTTGTCTTTTTCAACCCAGTCACAAGCTCCCATCGGCTCTGAACTCCAGGTCTGGGTGAGTTTCTGGGGATCCAGAGTCATATGGGAAGAAGTTGGACTGTCTGGCACCGGGAGGAACCCCAAAGTGGCTTTCTCCCGGCAGTGCCGAGGGACACTGATGCCTGGTGACTCATAGGGCAGGGCTGAGAATCAGCCATAGCTGTTTGCTCTGCCCTGATGATTCCCCGAGACCCCGCCCCACCCAAGCTGCACACAGAGCCTTTTGCATATAAAAGGCTGGGAAGCCTCAGGCAGAAGCTAAAATAGCATCTCCAAGAGATCCAAGAGCCAGTCTACCCAGTGGTCTGAGTGGGACCACCCAAATTACAACTCCTCAGAACCATAAGGGACACACACAGGGGGTACACTCAGAGGGCACCAAAGCCCCACTGAAGCAAGTCTTGCCCCATAAGGATATCTCCAGCACAGAAGTTCTCCACCATAGACACAGCTGATTCTTACAGCCAATAGGCCTGGAGGTCAATTCCTCCCAGTGATACCAACAACAATCAAGGCTTAGCTGCAACAAGACTGTGCACAAAGCCAAAAAGCGGTGCACCAAGAGTGTCCACCTCAGGTAATTGGGGAGGCTGAGCCACTGGGCCCTATAGGATACCTAGCACAAAAAGCCACTCTATCAACACAGGGAAGCAGCCAAAATGCGGAGACAAAGAAACAGGTCACAAATGACAGAAATGGAGGAGAGCAAACAGCTGGATATAGAGTTCAAAACCACGGTTATAAGGTTTTTCAAGAATTTTCTAGCGATTGCCAATAAATTTAGTGAGACCCTTGAGGATATGAAAAAGGACCAGCTAGAAATTAAGCATACACTGACTGAAATAAAGAATACTATACAGAGATCCAACAGCAGACTAGAGGATTGCAAGAATCAAGTCAAATATTTGAAATGTGAAGAAGTAAAAAACATCCAACAGAAAAGAAAAAAGAAAAAAGAATAAAAAAATATGAAGATAGTATAAGGAGCCTCTGGAACAACTTCAAGTGTACCAACATCAGAATTATAGGGGTGCCAGTGGTCTGAGTGGGACCCTTGCTCTTTTTCTTCTAAAGAGAAAGAGCAAGATATTGAAAACCTATTTGAAGAAATAATGACAGAAAAATTCCCATACCTGGTGAAAGAAATAGACTTACAAGTTCAGGAAGTGCAGACAATCCCAAACAAAAGAAATCCAAGGAGGATCACACCAAGACACATCATAATTAAAATGCCAAGGGTAAAATACAAAGAGAGAATCTTAAAAGCGGAAAGAGAAAAGCAGTCAGTTACCTACAAGGGAGTACCCATACGACTGTCAGCTGATTTCTCAATAGAAACTTTGCAGGCCAGAAGAGAGTGGCAAGAAATATTCAAAGTGATGAATAGCAAGAACCTACAACCAAGATTACTTTACCCAGAAAAGCTATCATTCAGAATTGAAGGTTAGATAAAGAGTTTCACAGACAAGAAAAAGCTAAAGGAGTTCATCACCACCCAACCAGTATTATATGAAACTAGGGGCTTGGTGCACAAAAATTTGTGCACTTGGGGGGGGGGCATTCCTCAGCCCAGCCTGTGCCCTCTTTCAGTCTGGGACACCTCGGGGGGGAGGTAGGGGATGTTCACGTGCTGGTGTGCCTGGCCAGCCTGGGTGAGGGGCTGAGGGCCATTTTCAGGCTGTCCACAGCCCCTTCAGGGTTCGTGCACTGGGAGGTGGGAGGGCTGGTGAGTGGAGGCCTGGACATTTCCCACAGGAGGGCCCACAATCGCACACACCTGGCGGGCCCCCACTGCTGAGGGGACACACCTGGCGCAGAACTGGGTGGCAAGCCAGGGGTGAACGCTGGTGCAGGATCCCTAGGTGGGGCCCCCAGGCCGGGGGCGGGTGCTTCATGCCAGGTGGCTGACAATCACACACAGCAGCCCCGCGAGGCCCCGCCACTGACCGGGCACATATGATGCTTTGCGCCAGGCAGTTGATGAGTGAAAACAGCCAAGTGGCAGTGGACACGGCTGGGGTGAGGGAACTGGATGCCACCATCTTGTGGCTATGGGCATGGCCATCTTTGTCTCGGAGTGACAGTTGATTTGCATATCACTCTTTTATTAGATAGGATAGTATTCTATTGTGTAATGTATCACAGTTTTTTTCTCCACTCATCTGTTGATGGGCACTTAGGCTGTTTCCAAATCTTAGCTATTGTAAATTGCCCCTCTCTATGTCCACCTCTGCTTACCCACAATCCAGCTCTGGCCAGGTCTCCAAGGATTTCAGTCAAATATCCCAGAGACCACAAGATATAGGAAAGGAAACAGAACCAGAGGAGAGATTTGTTTCCCATTTCCCAGGTCCTGATTGTTGACTGTCTAAAGATGGGTACACGGAGTTTGTAAACATACAAAGAATGAGGACCTTAATATCTGGCCTGAGCTGCAGGTCTCAAGGGCCAAAAACAAGTCATGCACTGCAAGCTTGTGGGTGGCTGACGTGACAGGGAACTGCATGTTTACTGGAATTGTTGAGTTTTATGACAGACTATCTTTCAAAATCTCTGTCATCATCTTCCTTGAAAATGCAAGAAAAATAAATGTGGAATGAGACAACGATAACGGTTAGGTCACTACAAAGATTAGCTTTTTCATGCCTGCACGTCTTCTCAGATTCTGGGACAAAGGCTGCTCTGAGGCAACCTGGGGACTCACATGAATCTGAGCAGTCAGGTCGTCTCCTGCTGCGGATACTAAGTTGGGAGTGAGAGAGGAAGGTTGGAAACATTTATTTGGAGGATTGTAGCCTGATAAGAGAAGAAATTGGAAGATTTAAAAATATAGTAAGAATTGATATTGTGAGCAAAACAACAGAATCAGACGACAGGTGATGTCAAAGTAAAACATGCATTGGATGAATTTAAAGAGGCAAGAAAGACTCTATTCAATACAAAGCAATAGGGCAGTGAGTTTGAACTCAGCGTCCCTGAAATAAGAGGCTGAGGTAATTTTAAGAAAAGAGGGGATCACAGTGTCTGTGTTTGCTACTTGGAATTACAAAAAAAGTACAGTGAAACTTCTTATGGAATCCTGACAGGGGGTCCCTTTATGGCTTGGTTGTAAAGGCTCTCATCCAAGTTTGGTTCCTACCTTACCTCAAAGACTTGGACACAAAGACACCAGAAAAAATAAATGCCAAAGCAATGAGTCAAACCCTTTGACAGATATTATCTGAGTCATAACACTGGCAGAGTTTTTGATGAGACTTATGTATATTTCAAAAGGAAAGAGAAATAATCTTTAATTACTAATTACAATTCTATATAATAAAAGAGTAATATGCAAATTAGGTGTCACTCTGTGACAAAGATGGCCTCCCCCATAGCCACAAGATGGCAGCGCCCATGGACACAAGATGGTGGCGCCCATAGCCATATTCTGTCTAATAAAAGAGTAATATGCAAATTAGGTGTCACTCTGTGACAAAAATGGCCACCCTCATGGCCACAAGATGGAGGTGTCCAGTCCAGCTCAGCCCCACCACTGAAGTAGTCCGGCCTGTTAGCTATGCAGGTGGCAGGGGACGTGGGAGGCCTGAGAGGCAGAACAGGCGATCAGAGGGGGCTGGGAGTCTCCTGCCCAGGCCTTTGCAGAGGCCTCAGGCATGAGCAAGGGTGGATCCAGTGATCAGAGAGGGCAGGGGCAGAGCTGGTGATCAGAGGGGTATGAGGGTTCCCTACCCAGGCATAAGGCCTGGGCCAGAGGCCTCAGACCTAGGCAGGGCAAGGCCGGAGATCACAGGGACCTGGGCTCCGCAGAGCCAGTGATCATAGGGGCAGGGGTGGAGCCTGTCTAATCACAGGGGTCTGGGCATCTGTGAAGCTGGCAAAGCAGGGGTCTGGGGTCCCCTGCCCAGGCCTGCATCCTCAGCCAGAGGTTACAGGCATGGGTAAGAGTGGAGCTGGGATTGGAGTGGAGCCGGTGATTGGAGTGAACTACAGAGGAAACACCTTTTCTTACCACTCATTGGCTAAGTTCCCTGTGTGCCACTGGTAATATTCTTAGTAATTTGGGTAATAAGAATCCAAAAAGGTGATCTAGGGCTTTTCCACCACACTCCTGGAGAAAAAAAATGAAGGTCCACTGCTAGAGGGCTAAGAAATGTCATAATCTGCCCTAACCGGTTTGGCTCAGTGCATAATGCCTCAGCCTGCTGACTGCAGGGTTTAGGTTCAATTCTGACCAAGGGCATGTATCTAGGTTGCAGGCTCCTCCCTGGCCAGGGCCCAGGTCAGGGCATATGCATAAGGCAACCAATCAAAGTGTTCCTCTCACTTTGATGTTTCTCTCTGTTCTCCCCTTCTCTTCTACATTCTCTAAAAATCAATGGAAACATATCCTCAAGTGAGGATAAAAAAGAAAGAAAGAAAGAAATGTCATATCCTATGAAAGACACATCTTGAAAATGCCTAAAAAAAGTTGTCATTTTTTCATGGTGAAGGGACTGGAGTCCATGTTGATGAAAACACCTTGGTGGTTGTAGTGACTGGCAGTGGCTGCAGCAGCGGGGTGATGGGTCTGGTGGCTTTCCCTGATTAGCCTGGTCGCCTCCCACAAAGGGAAGCCAGACTGCGGCTTAGGTCTGCTCCCCAAGGGGATCAGGGAGGGGGGCCTAAGCTGTCAGTAGGACACCCTCTGAGGGCTTCCCATATGTGAGAGGGGGCAGGCAGGACTGAAGACCCCCCCTCCTCAGTGCACGAATTTTGTGCACCAGGCCCCTAGTTACATTTATAAAAGAAATGACAAAAAAAAAAAAAATGGAGGTCAGAGACCTGTAGTCAGGAAGAACCTGTCTAAAAGTTAGTAACTTTGAGGGAATACTAAGGCTTCAGGGTTATAACAAAACTGCTTTCTGCATGGTGGAGGGAAACAGAACTAAATCCTTTCAGCCCACACCCAGTCTTACCTCCAGATGTAATTTATAAAGAGGTGCAAGTTCCTAGCAATTTATAAACAAGAGTAAAATAGTTGAGAGTTCCTAAACAGGGTCAGGATCTGATTTCCCAGAAGGCTGTGCTTCTGGAGTTTTCCATTTCTCTCTATAGTCACTTTCCCTTTGATCAAAGGACAACTCCAAGGGAGAAGAGTTCTATTGTATCTGTATCATGGCTATGTCACTTGATTGGCCTAATTAGTGACCTAAGTGCAGAGGAACTGACATTCACCTCATAGTTTGCTCTGATGCAAGTATTTCTATGAAACCTAAGATGGGAGTTCTGACAGTCTCTTGAGGTTAGGAAGCCTCACCCTCACACTTCACTTGCATGTCTCCTAAAAATTAAGGTTAAAAATTCTAATTTTTAGAATTGGAAAGAAAGTATAGTGTAATAGAAAAAGCATAAGGCATGGAAGTGCATATTGAAGGAAATAGAGGTGAGAATGATTAAGTGTGAGCTTCGGACCTGGGGCCATGCTCTTTTTTCAAAGATCTCAGCCCTGACTCTGATTGTTCTGAGGGTAATTTGGTTCCACAGTAAAAATTAATTAATTCTAAATTTTCCAACAGGCCCCAAACCAAATCTACCCCTCTGAGCTGAAGACCCCTAAGAAGGAAGGATATGAACCAATGATTGACCTAGGAATCCAAAGACATGTAATAAGGCCACTGGGATTGGAGGAAAAGATGGGGCTGTGACTGCAGATAGACCTCAAGTGACTGAGATCAATTTCTCATGGTCTTCATGATTCTGCTTAGGGATTGTAACTCCCTGTGCCTCAGATTCCCCTAAATGAAGTAAAATGAATATTTGACTGCCAGGCTGACAATGTACCAATCATAAAATAGTCACAGTATCTGACATAAACATTGGGAAGGAAAACTGCTCCAATAAGAGGCATCTGTTATTGATGGACTTCACGAGAGAATCCCCTGGGCTGATCCCTGGTGGACGAGGAACTGCCAGGAGCATCTTTTCTCCTGCTCTTCCCTTGGGATGTTGACCTTTGTCTGGACTCTCCTAAGTCCCCCAGAACAGTCAGCTAATAACCTGGGAGCTCGTCCAGTTGTACTCTCCACACACAGTCTCAGGTGAAGGACCAGCCTCTGTCTCTTCCCCGACGTGGCTCTTAGGGTTGAGTCCCAACTAGTGACCAGTTTAGGAGCCTTGTGACTCTAGCACATGGGAAACTGTTGCTCTCACTCAGCCCTTCCCAAGAGGCAATACCTAACCTGACACAGGCTCTCTGGAGTCAGGACATTGTGACAGGGGCCTGGAGAGCAGCTGCCCAAGCTGAGCTTCTCTGTGAAGAACTCTGTGGAGCCCCTCAGGCCAGGTCCTTACATAGATCTGCAGGGTCTATCTCAGAGTCATGGTTAGGGTAAGGGGCCTAAGGACCTGGACTGAGACTGGTCTCCCTCTGCTGACTCACTCCCGTGAAATTGGTCCTTTACTCTGTGGCGAATGTCTGTAGGGCTGGAATTTGGGAAGGGAACCTGACCTTAGGGATTTAGTCTCCACTGTGTGTGTCCTGTACTAAATGTCCAAACCCAACCTGGTACATGAAGCAAAGGTACATGGAGGAGAGTCCAGGGCTGGCAATCCTGTGTGTGAAGTATCCCACCCAACAACTAGAGGTCAGAGAGCAATCACTCATGGTATACACTGAGCCGTCCAAATGCTGCTTCTATTTTCTTATTTCGGAGGATGGCTACCACAATGTACATTCCTGTGTCCTTCAGGGTGACGTTCTTTATGATCAGCTGTCCTTTAAGATTTGCTCCCTCTCAACCACTGTATGCAGACCCTGTACTATATCACCTTAAATGAGTTATACACATAATCAAACTTTTAAAGTTCGTCCTTTCACCTCTGTACCACATAAAGCGAGCAACACTGGGAGGCTTATTGAGGGTATGTAGAATCACAATATCCTCTTCAGCAGCATTGGTGGAGGCAATAGCAAATTGTGCAGTGGTGGGCGGGATCCAGAAGGCTAAGAGGAAGACTAGAAGGGAAGACAGAGTCAGTATTTCACCCATGTTTTGGGATGGAGAGATGAGGCATTTCTCTTCATCTCTCAGCCTTGGTCTGCCTGTGAGTTCCTGTGTGCGTCTCCTTGGTCAAGGTCAGCAACATAGCCACCATGGCTTCAGCATCTCAGAACCTAAGCTTTTTGTCTTGAATTCTCTTTCCCAGCTGTGTGTGTGGCTGTCCTCCTTACTGCCCTCAGATCCCTGTTGACACTCAGCTGCCTTCTTGGAAGACCTTCCCTGACACGTTCTCTAAAGACCCTCCATCTTCACTCTGACCTGTTCCTGCTCTGTGCCCTTCAGGCACTTGTGGGTACCTGATGTCACAAGTAGATCTCTTCTTGTCTCTTTTCTCCCCATATAATGTGAGCTGCATGTGGGCAGGGGATTTTGTGATCTTGTGCCCTCAGTGGCTGCAATAGGTGGCAAATACCTGTGGGTGCATGAATGAGCTTAACCATGTCCCACATTGTATTTTCCCATATTTTAGTTGGTGGGGGGGACAATGTTAGCGCCCCTGGTTAAAATGTTTTTGGTATTACCTGAATCAAGTTGTCATTACTGTGGTCAGTTGTCAAAATCCAATACTCAGTGATGAATAATTAACAAATGAACGGCAATGGAGGTTTTCCTGCCCCTCACCTCTCCCACATCATGAGATTTTCTTGTTGCTGAGCCCCCTGTCTCATCCTACTCTGTGCCCCTGTCCTTTCAGTCAGGTCCGAAGAGAAGCCCTTCCTCCCCTCGCAGAGCGCTGTCCTCCCCAGGAGATCTTAGCCAGTCTCTGACTCCCAGCCTCCCTTCCATTCCCAGGGATTGTCCCCTCCTTACCAGCCAGCAGGAGCCCCAGCCAGGGGACAAGTCCTCTGTGGGCAGGGGCTGCAGGGAACTCCATGCCTGCTCTGTCCTTCCCTCTGAGAGAAGAGCTCCAGGTCCAATAAAGCTCCCAGACAGACTGGTGGGATGTGCTGTCCCTCTTTCCTGTTTACTGAGCCTCCTGGAGCAAGATAACCTTCTTGGTCATGTGGGCAGGGCAGGGACAGGGCTCAGGACCCTCCCTTTTCCTCCCCTCATTCTTGCCAACCCTGTTGCCCCTTTCAGTTCACCTTTACTCTGTATTTTGGTTCCCTGGAAACTGCTGAATCCTCTGACAATACTACACACACATACAAACACAGACACACACAGGCACAGACACAGACACACACACAGGCACAGGCACACTGTGTCCAGAAAAGCACCAGCCTGGGACATCTGGTTTTTGGCCTGTCAGTGCACATTTGACTTTTCCCTTCAGAGCAAGAGTCCTGGGCCCCCCTCAGGAAAATTGTCACAGGGATGCCCCGGCCCTGCATTGGCTCTCCCATGAAACTCTGTAAGGATTGGGATGCCCAGGTGATGTTTTAGAAAGGCTGCTTCATCAGCTGCTCAGCTACATGGATGCCAGGATGAGACTCAATGATGTGCGAATAAGGCAGGGGAGGGCAGGTTTTCCCTCTCCTGTACACAGGGAGAGTCTCCACATCCTGTTAAAATGCAGATTCTGACTCTGCAGATGTGCGGTGGACCAGAGACTCTGCATCTAACAAACTCTCAAGGGAGGTGGGTCTTACTGGCCTTTGGACCACACTTGCAACAGCAAGGCCTCTGCTATGTCTTGGTCTTGGGTCTGTCAGAGCCACACAGAGAGCCCCACAGGCCCCAAACCTGGGGATTATTTCTGTTTGTGTCACAGAAACCCAGCTGGGCACCAGGTCTTCCTCACATTTTCACATGCGCTGCAAAGGTTTTATTTCCTCCCAGCAGGAAGGCCACAGAGGCCACTGGGGATGAGAATGGATCAAGCTAGGTGATGACTACAGAAGGGACCTTCCTTCTATGTCAGGTTCTCACCTGCCTGGCCATTGCTTCCAGGGACAGAGACACCATCACCACAGGTCTCAGAAGGACCTGCAGTTTCCGGGTTGAAAAATAAGGTGTCTGGTGTGCTCTGGGAAGACAGGACTGTGGTGGGAGCTCAGGTGGCTATGGGCTTCATGGTCCTTGGGGAATGTTTTCAAGAAGATCCTCCCTCTTTGTTGGTTCAGCCTGTCCACATCTTCCCTGACTGTTGAGGCAGCCTCTGTCCTCTGCCTGGGGGATGTTTTTGAGGTCACCTCACCTTGCCCATCTGTAGTTCCAGTTTTGAGCTGGGGAGCAGTATAGAGATCCCTGAAAAGGCAGCTGCCCCTAGACCCTGTCAAGGTAAGAAATGTACAAACCTGTGGAGGATTTTTATGAGTATTTCTGTCAAACTTGTCATATGATTGCAAGCAAGATCTCAAGTCCTGAGAAGAACAGCAATTTTTCAGCTTTATACACTAAAGGCCCAGTGCATGAATTCGTGCAGGGCGGGTTCTCTAGGGGTGGACTGGGGGGATCAGGCCCAGCTTGTTTCTCCAGCCTCACAGCCCCCCAGCCCAGCCTGGAACTCTGCCTGTCCTGGTACCACCATCCCACCCATAGGGGCTGGCAGCACATCGTCAATGACTGCCATGTTTCACGCCACCCCCTGGTAATCAGCTCACATCATAGTGAGTGGTTGAACTCCTGATTGAACTCCCAGTTGAACGAACACCTGAGGTAAAATTTGCATATTAGACTTTTACTATACAGGACTAGAGGACCGGTGCACGAAATTCATGCACTGGGGCTGGGGGTGGGTGGGTGGTCCCTTAGCCCAGCCTACACTCTCTCCAATCTGGGACCCCTCAGAGTATTTTCAACTGCCGGAAGTTGGACATCCCCCTCATAATCTGAGACTGCTGGCTCCCAACCACTCGCCTACCTGCTTGATTGCCCCTAACCACTTCTGCCTGCCAGCCTGATCACCCCCTAACCACTCCCCTGCCCGCCTGATTGATGTCTAACTGCTCCCCTATTAGCCCAGTAGCCCCCAACTAGCCTCTGCAGGCTTGGTTGACCCTAACTGCCCTCCTGCAGGACTGGTCCCCCCCAATTGTCCTCCCCTGCCAACTTGGTCCCCCTCAACTGCCCTCCCCTGCAGGCCCAGTCACCCCCAACTGCTCTCCCCTGCCGGCCTGGTTGCCTCTAGGTGCCGCCC
>PVJC01001081.1:0-101669 GCA_004026665.1 Murina feae | reverse complement strand
AGTGATGAACAGCAAGAACCTACAGCCAAAATTACTTTACCCAGCAAAGCTATCATTCAGAATTGAAGGTTGGATAAAGAGCTTCACAGACAAGAAAAAGCTAAAGGAGTTCACCACCACCCAACCAGTATTATATGAAATACTGAAAGGTATCCTTTGAGAAGAGGATGAAGAAAAAATAAAGACAAAAAATTATGAATAACAAATACATATCTATCAACAAGTGAATCTAAAAATCAAGTGAATAAGAAATCTGATGAACAGAATAAACTGGTGAATAGAATAGAATCAGAGGCATAGAAAGAAAGTGGACGGACAATTTTCGGGGGTAAAGGGTGTTGGGGGTGCGGGAAGAGAATGGACAATGATTGTACACCTATGGATGAGGATGGGGGGGCAGAGGATGGGATGGGAACTGGGAGGAGGGGAGCTATGGGGGAAAAAAGAGGAACAACTGTAACAATATGAACAATAAAGATATAAAAAAAAAAGAAAATACAAGAGTGAAGGGATATGACATTTGTCTGGAAGGAGCTTATAGGCTATTGATAAACTAAACAGGTAAGCAGACTTTTACATAGTATCAGTACAGGTGACCTTAAACAATGTGAGGGTTGGGGCACTGACCCCCTTGCAGTGCAAAACTGTGTATAACTTTTGTTAACTCCCCCAAAACTTTACTAATAGTCTACTGACCAGGGCCTAATCGATAACATAAACACTTAGTGAACACATTTGCTATATGTTATACGCATTACATACCGAATTCTTACAATACAGGTAGGGAAAAGAAAATATTAAGAAAACCATAAGGAAGAGAAAATACATCCACTGTGCTTATTGAAAAATAAAATTTGTGTTAACTCATGCTATTCAAGGGACAACTGTAGAGTAGAAGGTACACGTCGGCTTAGAGGAACGGATGGGGGAGAATAGATGGAGAGCCAGTCCTGCAGAGGACTCCCCACATGTGGTGAAATGGGGACCATAGTGGACACTGCTCATTACTTTTCTGTGCCCAGCACTGGAACCCCTTCCTCTACTTGGAGAAGACCACCCCCTAAGCCAGGCAGACCCAGCACAGTTCACTGTCCTCTTCCTCCTACTGAAGCCAAAAGTGCCAGCCTCTGGTTGGCTGGCTTCCCTTGCACTTAAGGCACCACATGTGACTAAATCTCCACTGGTCACATGATGGGGAGCCTTCAGTCTCCAATCAGAAGCTGATGAGCAAAAAAGTTGGTTCCCCCCAAGGGCTAGGAGGTGGCAGCACCAGCCACAGCTGCATCTCCTCTCCAGAGGTGGCTGTGGCAGCAGTTCAAGGGCAGCAGTGACCATCCAGTGCTGGTGGGGGGAGCCCTGTGGTGCAAACCTTGGCATGTGTGCCCGTGACTGCCATAGTGGTACCCACCAGGCTGCTTCTGCAGTATCACCTGGGTCATGGTCTTGGCTGCCTGCCCCCAGCCATGTTTTCTGAGCCTCCTAGAGATACTGTGATTTGCCCAACACCCGTTGCCACTTAAATTACCCAGGGCCAGTATCTGTGCCTTACACTTGAAACCCTGACAGATGCCATGATTCCCTGTGACTGGCACAGAGCAGAATGGTGATGCTGACATATGCATTTGGACTCCCATCGGGGTACTTAGTGACTCCATGGGAATGGTGATGTTTCTAGAAACTAACACCCACAGTGTATCCACAAGAAGAAAAACCAAAGCTCCCTTATAATGTCGCTTGCTTATTTTCCGATGGTTATTTTGATCGGTGCTCCCTTTCCTGAACATTTGGTCTCTAGGTTTTCACATTTGTAAATTATCTACTTGTGATCTTTCCACTGTCAGTGCAAACTTGACTAGACAGCTCAGGTGGCATGCATTAAGTGAGTGCTTAATGTGGTTCACGCGACTGGGGCAGTGGGTTTACATGAAGTATAATAGATAGGGTCAGGGTTTGCTCTGAGGCCTCTTAAGAGTTGGTTGTGAAGTTAAGACATGTACACGGGTCAAGATAAAAAACCTAGTTCCCTGAATTCCTATTCTGTGAGCAACAAAGCAACTCACTTTATTACGTAACCAGAAGGATGGAATTTATAGATTCTAAACATTCTAAAATATCTTCATATTAGAATCCAGCAGAAGACTTAACAGATACACTTAACATTGATACACTTTGACAATCTGCTTTGATAATTGGATGACAGGTCACTGTCAACCCATTGTCTTTCATAAACAAATAGTCACACAGTAGTGTCTCGCCCCTTACTCACAATCAATAAAATCTCTTCAATAAAATTATCATTGATGATATCCACAGCATGACCGGAGACAGAACAATTCTGGGTTTCCCTTTTGATGAAAGTGCCCCAGAGGCCTCATGTTAGCACAACACTACTTACTATACTAACTATCTGACCAGAGCCCGGTGACCCTAAAATCCCGCCTTCATCGGTTCCCAGGAAAAGTTAAGAACAAGAGCGGAACCACAGGCTGAATTAGAAGGCATCAACCGAGGTTTTAAAGAGAAGCTCCTGTGAGTTCACCCCGGAATGATGGCATAAACACACTTCTCCTATTGTTCTTAGCACGAAATTTAAAATAAAAGTTTACAAAACACACGAGTAGAAATAGATTGCATGAGCCTTGCATTCAGAGGTGCCATCTGTTCAATTCCTCACCCTCGCAGAGTGTTACTATCTCCCATGCAAAGACCCCATGTGTCAGCATTTCCCGTCCTCTGGAATTACCAAACAGTTCATTTTTTATTCTTCAGCCTAAGTCAGCTGAAATTCTCTGAGTGCGGAATGTCTTGAGTATTGTGTGTATTTTCAATCACCTCCTTGTTAGAGGGAATTTCTTTTCAAAAGTCTGTTAGGAGAAGGGACAGAATTTGGAACTGACCTGCTTATTTTTTTTATCCAAGAAATTTAGAGGGAGGAGGGGGAGGTGGGGAGGATTAGATTCCCCTGTAGGGTAATTGGAATCTATCTTGAAGATTAACTTCGGCAAGACTTAAATGAGTTTTAAAGGCCTTCATAAAAGAACGAGGGAAAGTCATTGGGGAAAGGAAGAATACAATATTTCTATTGCAACTGCCAGGGATCTTTATAAACCCTAATTAAGCCCTGATGGGGTATAAAATATCCCAACTTTTATAAATGACTCTGTCAACTAGACAATATGCAACGCTCAAATTCCCCCAAGATTCATATTCATTTTCAATAGCATTTTCGTGAAGGGAAGAATATTCGGTTTGAATAGTATTTCACTGGAGGAAGAAAATAATCTATGGTTCATGTCCGCACCCAGGCAAAGAGCTCCGGTTTCTTGGAGTTTGGTTCTTTCTCTGGGATTTGCAAATAAAAATTTAAAAAAAGAAAGAAACAACAACACACACGATGCTACCAGCAGTTGATGGTGTCCTTGTCGTTACTGCTTTTAAACTAGCTGCTCTTTTCTCTGTTTTGTCTACCATCAAGCAAGTGCATAGGTCTAACAAATTAATGAAATTATGTTTTTCTTTGCCAGTGCACTGGTTAAATTTTTCTTAAAGTTTTTTACAAATACTGTTGACTGGGGTTTAAAAAATGATAACGTTCTACCCATTTTCAAAGGCAAAAAGAAAGAATATGGAACCAAGCTGCAGTAAATGAAAAGAACAAACACACACACACAAAAAGCATACAGATGCCCTAGCTGGTTTGGCTCAGTGGATAGAGCATTGGCCTGTGGACTCAAGGGTCCCAGGTTCGATTCCAGTCAAGGGCATGTACCTTGGTTGCAGGCACATCCCTGGTTGGGGGTGTGCAGGAGGCAGCTGATCAATGTTTCTCTCTCATCGGTGTTTCTAACTCTCTATCCCTTTCCCTTCCTCTCTGTAAAAAAATCAATAAAATATATGTATTTTAAAAAAGCACACAGATTCCTGCGTGGACAGCATGCAGGGCTAAGGTGGTCATAAGACCCGGACAAAATGTTTATCCATTAATAGAAAATGGATACGATCGACACACCATTTTAAGTGATCTTCCTTGAAAAGCTGACATGCGTACTTGAGGGGATGTGACCAAAATCTTGCCTGTGAACACGACCAGAGAAACCTTGTAGCCTCCACATGCCTGAACCTCTTTCCCAAGCAAGAGGAAATCTGCACAGGAAAGGGGACAATGCTAGAGAATCCGGAGACCAGTCCATTGGGGATTGTGTTGACTATGTTTGGGCTTAACTACTAGCCAGAAAGAGATGCTGATGGGCGTGGCTGGTGTGGCTCAGTGGTTGAGCATTGACCTATAAACCAGGAGGTCATGGTTTGATTCCTGATCAGGGCACACGCCCAGGTTTCGGGTTCCATCCCCAGGAGGGAGTATGCAGGAGGCAGCCATTCAGTGATTCTCTCTCACCATTGATGTTTTTATTTCTCCCCCTCTCCCTTCTTCTCTGAAATTATATATATATATAACTTTTAAAAGAGAGATGCAGATGGAACCAGGAACCAAAGCAGAATGGATTGGTGTCCTCAGGGCACACCATGGGCCTCGTGCCTTGGCCCAAAGATTTAGGTTCAGGAATGGGATCTTTGGTCAAACCAGGTAAGCTGAGGGACACTTTGTTAAGATACTTTGCCTCCCTTGGTTCCAACTCCATGCTTGCTCTGGGTTGTCTTTATAATTACGACTTGGCCTCCCTGTTGAGTTCATATCACTCCCTCCTCACCCACTCGTCATCAAGACTTCCATTCGCTGAGCACTTCCTCTCTGCTCTTTCCTCTATTCCTTGTGCTGAACACCTACATGCATCATCCTCCCCACAGTCCACAGAGGTAGGTACTCTAGAGATCTCCGTTTTACAGGTGAGGAAGCAGGCACAGAAAAGTGAATTTGCCCAAAGTCACACACTAAATAAGAGGCGGAGCTTAGTCTTAGAAGCCAGACTCAAGTCTAAATACGAAGTTCTCAACCAGTATTCAATGCCGATTATCTCGGCTGCTTGTAGAAATATCTCACAAAGTGAGCAACTGTTAGGATTATTAGCAATGTCGGCCTCTTGTGAGTGTGGTTAACTTTGGACAGCCTCCAAGAGACTAATGAATTCCTCTATTGTTCTAGAAAACACCCATTTGGTTGCTTGCAGAGATATTTGACAAAATAGGCATTTGGTTAATGTTAGCAATTATGATCATGATTATTAGAATTGTACACAATTGGTGTCTTAAAGAGTTTGGTTAGCTTGAGATAGTCTTTAAGGGAATAATCCTTGTTTGGTTATTTCTAGAAAGCATTTGGTTTCTAGAACACCCGGGCTGAGGACCAGCCTTGGTCTAAGTTTTGATCAACTAAGAGACCACCCCGGGAAGTCTCTGCCTGAGCATGTCTATGACACTTCTTCAACTCAGTGTTTTCCAATTACAGCAATCTGTAACCAGGATCACTAAAAGAAAGTTGAGTAAGATCACATATTACATAAAAATGACATATTTTTATACCAGAAACAGTAAGAAGATACAGATCTTAGTTGGACACTTTCTCTAGCTCTGAGCTTCCTGATGCTCAAGATGAAAAAGAAAATCCAGCAGCTTACATACTTTCCTTCAGGAAGGGCAAACTTCCTGATACTGCATCTGAGGGTTTATTATCCTCATCCTCATTCAATGACACTTAACAGGGTAATGAATATCATCAAAAAAGTAGTTTTATGCAAGATCCAGACATGTTATTGATGCTGATGCTTCACATTCCAACCTGTGATTGGTGGAGAATGTTGAATTGGAGGACTGGCTAGAGGAGGTTGTGTCTACCTGGTGTGTCTGATATTCTACCTTGCCATCACGTGCAGGGCTCCTCAAACTACGGCCCGCGGGCCACATGCGCCTCGCCAGGACATTTATCCGGCCCGCCGGGTGTTTTTGCCGCCTTGTTTTTTTTACTTCAAAAGAAGATATGTACAGTGTGCATAGGAATTTGTTCATAGTTGTTTTTTTTAACTATTGTCCGGCCCTCCAACGGTCTGAGGGACAGTGAACTGGCCCCCTGTTTAAAAAGTTTGAAGACCCCTTCTAGAGCTTAAGGGACTGAAAAAATATATAAAGTATCATTGGTCTCAGGCCTTTGATGGGTAATTCAGAGCAGTCCATTCAAAAACAAGGTGTCTGGTGAGAGTTGATTGAAACGAACATTCTATGCTGATTGAAAAGAGATCTATGTCTAGTGGCTGCCAAGTTGGGATTAGTAGCAAGATTGATTTTTGTTGTTTATTAAGAAACCCAACATTCATTTTTGTCCCAGCAGAGGACAATTGTAATTACCCTTGTAATGAATACCTGTAGGGCAATGACGCAATCAGAGACTTTCTCAATATCTCATATGGCTACCAACACATTAGTAGGATTTCATCCACAGATTGTCTGACTCTAGATAATGTTTCCTGCTTATCAAAGTAACAAAATACATATTTAATAATAAATATGTCTATTTGTATCTATTGCTCTCCGCCCATCTTCATCTATGCACATGTACATAGGTGAGTGTATGTGCGTGTCCAAGCACGTGTGTATATATTTCTATTCCATGAAGGTTTTTTTGTTTCATTGCTTAAAAAGTTTGAAAACTACTGCTTCATAATTTATTTTTATTTCTGCCTTGAGTTTTAGTGTCTAAGTTTGAGAAATTTAACTTAATCATATTTTAGTTGACGAAACAATTTATTTATTATGCTAAATTAAAAGTATTTGTGTTAACATGACTTCCTCATCCACAATTTTCTGTGTACAGCTTGACTGTTCCTTCCAAATAAATGCAGAGAAGGGAAATGGCTGATCTAAAGGATGGAAACAGTTTTTGAATGTTGGCTATAGAGTTTCCAGAAACACTAGGTCCCAATCCCTCCCTCCAGCAGTGGGTTTGCATGACTCTGTGACATGAATAGTGACTGTTTTGATCCCCATCTTCTGGGCAGCTGCACGGGGACCCACAGCTTGCAGACCTCTCTCCTAGAGTCCTCCCGACAACCTGGCAAGGCTGGTCATCTGTTCCCACACAAACGAGGGGGCTGAAGCACCAGGAGACCCAGCTGCCTAGGATCAGGAAGCAAAGGACAGGCCGTGCTGAGCTGGAGGTCCTCCTCTGGGTCTCTCTCGTCTACCTGCCAGGCTGCTTCCCACACTCAAACCACCTGCTCCTTCTCGAGAGAAAATAACCTGCTCTCTCACTCTATTTCCTTGGACGCCTGCTCAGGTTCCGTTTCCAGAGAGCTTCCTGAGCCTCACACAGGTTTCCTTATATTTAAAGGGAGATTGTGAACCTGCCATGACAAGGCCCTCTTGGCTTTGACTGACAGCTGATATTTTAATGGGAGAAATACTGCCTTGGGCCTTCCCTTAAATTGTGAATATGAGATCAGTGCCACAAGGTGGTTGGGCCACAAGCCAGCTCAGGTCCTCTGAGTTATCTTCGAGTCTGGTGTTGGAGTTCCCAGCCACAGAGGGGACAGAAGAGATGGGTAAAGAGGCAGCAGTTTTGTTAATGAAATAAAATGCTAACGTTCTTCCGATCTCGTATTCAGCAATAATTCACTTTGCAGAATTAGTTCCTTTTTACTCGGAGCAATACCCCTGACTCATGGATGCCTCTGCGAGCCAGATTTCATGGTCTGTGTCAGAAATCTCCCTAAATCCTCGTAAGTTGTGTTTCGTTCTGTCCGATGCATTTTTGAATGCTCCTGGGGCTTATCCATAAAACTCCCTCACATGGCTGACGTTCCTCTCTCTCCCGCCCCCGAGGTTAGAGAACACAGATTGCTTTCCATGCTGAGTCCACTCCAACCCGTTAGACTCAGAGCACAGAACTCGGACTAACAAGAGCTGTCTTGGCAGAGGTGCACCATGACTGCCGGCTCCACCTCTTCCTGGTTGGCCCCAGGACACTCATCTTCTGCCTGACTCTGATCTTTACCGTCATGGCTCTTTGAGGAACCAGCCCTACTGCCACGGATGGCTCCCCATCTTTTCAGCCCCCACAGCTCAGCTCGAGGTAAATCCCTTTCCATTGAACTCATCATGCATCAACCCAGATTTTCCAGCAGCCCTGCCTTCTCTCTCAGCACCTTGGTACCCTCCAGCACCTGTCCCCTGGCAGTTGGACCTGACCCAGCTCACACCTTCCCTGCTGCTGCTAATCAAGACTGAGGCTTCTGGGCAGTGATGCTCTAAGACCCACCAGCCCCCCAGGGAGACAGAGTGTGTATCTCTCGTGCATAGGTATTACCACTTCAATGTTTGTGGATCTCAGAGCACTTGGATTTTATAAATTGTACATTCTAGCAAGTTCTATAAGAATTCACAAACCAGGAAAATGGCAACTTAAAAATAATTTTAAAATTAATTTTTGTCCCTCACACTACATATACAAACATCAGCATAAGCCAGATATGAATCGAATTGGCTAAATTGGTGGATAGGGACAAAATTGAAGGGATAGAGAGGAGAAGGTTTCTATGAATATATCGTTTTGACTTTGGAATCATGTTTATGTTTAATATATTCAAACAAAGATTTAAATCAGAAAGGAGAGTGATCTTAAATCTGAACACAAATGGAAATAAGTTATAATCTAAGTATATATGAAACAAATAACATAACCACACAGAATTAAAAAATAATTAATCTAAATAAGTGTTGAGTATATTCCTCTGATTGTATACCCTCAATGGGATATAGGCTAAGGACACAAAAACATTCCAAGGAATTCAATTTGACTCAATAGATTTGTTGTTTGGAAGTGTATTGATAGAATGATTCTGAAAGAGTGAATTGTAGGATTGAGAAAATAAGTAAATATACTGGTACCATTGGAAACTGGGAGATAAAGACCATAGAATGAGGAGAGGGAATCATATGATTTTGGATTAGAGTTGGAGGGGGGTATGTGTGTGTGTGTGTGTGTGTGTCCAGTTCACAGACTTCTGAACTAGTATATGTTGTGGGGGGATGGGGGGGCAGTGTTAGGCTCTCCTTCTAGGGAATGAGATCCATACTAAGATTGGAAGGAAGCAGGAGGAGAGAGCAGATTACTCCCTCTCCTGAGGAAAGAGCAGGCTACCGTTTGTGAAAGTTAAACATGGAGAGACACACATTCGCGGGAAGAGACCTGTTTTCAGCACACTGTGCAAGGGAGCTTGGCCAAGTGCAAAGGCATATGCTCTAGAGACCCTGCTAAATTCTAGCACACATGCTCCTTGCTTCGTGACTCTGGGCAGCTAAGTCTCTTTGAGCTTTAGTTTCCTTGTTTGTATAGGTAACACGATGGCCGTCGGCCTTGCAAGGTTGTTGGAAGGACTCTGTGAGAGATGTCTGCAAACTGTGGGGCACAGTGCAGCTGCCCAGAAAATGGAGGTTGGTGTGACTGTCCCTATTCATAAGTCACAATGTCAGGCAAACCCACTGCTGGGGGGAGGGATCGGTACATAGAGTTTCTGGAAAATCTATAGCCAACGTTCAAAAACTGTCTCCATGCTTTGGATCAGCCATTCCCTTTCTCTGCATTTCTCTACAGGAAATAGTAAGAAGGTATACAAGAGCTATGAATTAGCACATTCATTTCAACACACTATATAATTTAACATCGACAACTATGAAGACATGGTTAAATTGAATTTCTTAAATGTAAGATATAAAATCTAGGCAGATAATCCCCATCATTCTAATATTCTTTCTAAATTTATCAGTTGGTATTATTTAGTAAAGAAATCTTTTCCTTCTCTCTCACCCTCTAGCACCCAAAGATTTCGGTTTTTCTTGTTATTTTGAGTATCACTATAGCCTCATGGATTCTTTAAGCCATGATTCATAACTGTCATTATTCTTCCTGCTGCTCAGATTGTCCTAAATTTTATGGTGGGAACTCCTTTAGCTGGCTTTTGTCTCTTTTTTTGACATATCCCATCCATCTTTGAGAACTTCCTCACTTTCTGGTTCAAGATGTTCTGGGCTCACCCTGTACTTTTCCCTCCCCCAGCTCATTTCTCTAAAGATCCCTGGCTCTTATTATTGGAGATTTTGGTATTTAGAAACCAAGATCTGGACACTAGTAGTGCTCATTGCTCCTGCAGCGTTACAGATTCTAGTTTCTTTCCATAGCCAGCTTCTCAAATGCGTTGTTCCTGACTTCTCAGTTAGAAAGAATCTTTTTCATTTTCTGCATAGGGCCAAAATTACCAAAATGTGAAGATTCACCACTTAACCCTTTTCTTCTCCCCTTTGGGTCTCCTCCTTGTGCTGGTCAGAGTAAGGGGTGGAGAGGGGATGGAAAAATAAATGTAGAAAGACTGAATTAGTTTACTCAAGGGTGTTGTGCTTCTCTCTGGAGCATGGAACTAGTACAGTGGTTCCCAACATGGGGCACACATCCCACGGGGGATGTTGGACTGCCGGTTAATCTCTTCCAGCCCTCCCCCTCCCCCTTCCCTCTGAGATTCATCAGTCTATTCCATGTTTCCATGCCTGTGCATCGAACATCTTCCCCCTGGTGGTCAGTGCACATCATAGCTACCGGTCAAACAGCTGAACGGTCAAATGGTCACTTAGGCTTTTATAAGATATAGATATAGATGTAGATATGAAAAGGGACTTTATCTCTGTGGAGATGCATGTGCTGACTTTCATGTGGATATTGACCAGTTTTGTATCTATTGGCAAATTCATGTCAGCATTCTAGGTCACTTTTATATGCAACTGTTCAAAAGCTTTTCCTCATGCCTATTATATCTAAGTGGAGCTCTCTTTAACTAATGAGCTAAATAAAACCTTTAATGTGTACATTTGCATGAAAGACGGGGTTTTATACACTTTAAAAATTATGCTTTAATTCTCCTATCTGTAAAATAAAATAAATGTCCTCTCAAAATTACAATTAGAACAAACAGGTCCATGGATAAGACACACCATCCTTGCATTTTGCATGCTCAGGTACCATCACTTTCTTCACTTCCTTTCTCAGGAAAACTGTGAAATAGACTATTCACCTTTGATACCCCAAGCCTCTCTTTTCTCAATCCTTTGCCCTTTCCCACAAATTTTCTCTTTCCCCTTTGGAGACTCCTCTCCATGCCAGATCTCTGCCCTTCCTTCTCGAAAAAAAAACTATTCTCAAAAGAGAGCTGATAACAACCATTTACAACTTAGAGTACATTTAATTCAATATGTAACCTCTTCCAGGCACCTTAGAGAAAAGAAATAAGATGTTAACACTGTTTTGAGAATAATTTTATGAGAAGACGTTTTCTGATAAACCACACACACACAAAAAAACTTCAACCCCATCTTTAAGCCAATGTGGGGCCTTAGTTTTCTCTCATAACCACTGAGATCAGCAAGGGACAATGAAAAATAATGTATCTGAATATAAAAGTCCCATGAAGCCTAAATTAAAAGGGTTTAGCAGAGCAAAATATGCACATTAAAATGTTAAAGATCACATGCAATGACAGGAGAGTTCGAGATGAATGGGATGGAAAGGGATTTAGCTTTTAGGAATTTTGTGGTCTTTTGAAAACATTTGCAAACGTAATATTTTCTAAAGGATTTCTTAATCATTCCTGTCTTGTCCAGCATGAAAAAAAATGTAATGTTTGCATTTTTCCGGATTTCTGAATCTCTGCCATTTGGACTTATTTAGCAAAGTCTCTCCTGAGATGTAATACAATGTGAATAAAACACAGCCTGATCCATAGCAAATACAAATCGTATTCATTTATCCTTTGGAGTACAAACTTCAACCGTAACTAAATACAATATGCTGGCTCTTTTTGTGTGCGCTTTTATGAACTTTTGAAGCAGGTTTGTGATGAATAGATTTTATAGGATTATGCAGTTATAGTTTGCTTTTAAATATTTCAGGAAGAAATCATAAACATGACCTCATATGTTAATAAATCAATTATGGAATGCTGTTTTATACATATGTTCAAAATATGACCCTAGCCAAAACTGCTCAAATGAGGACTAAGAAATAACTTCAAACTATTATTTAGGAGGCTCTGGTTCTCAAAACACTGTGTGTGGAATTCTGCTCTCCATATAAAGCAAATAAAACAGCTTCTCCCATCTAAATTTATATTGCTTCTAATATATGAAATATTAAAGCCATGTTGAGGGGGGGACATTTGCCCTCCATTATGCCTTTTCTCTCCTTATTTCCTCATTCCAAGTTGAAGCAAAGACATTAAGAGCAAGAACAAAAACAAATCTACCAGTGGATTGAGTCACCGACAGAGCTCCGCGTGGTTTTTTTACATTCCCATTATTTTTCAAAGCAAAGGGTCAAGAACTATGGTCAGAAGTCCAATCATTGTGATTTGCCTCCATGATTGGGATTTATTTCTATAAGGGCCACTTTCTACTTCATCACAGTTGAACTTTTAAAACTGTGACCCATCCATTTCTCTATGTGATGGTCAAAATGACTCCAGTCCATCTCTATGCAGAAAACAGAGGTTGTTTTGTTCTCTGGAAATGTTTTTAAGAATAAATTATTTAAAGTTTCTTTATTCATCATTGATCTTTGGACCTCATCAGTCAATACTTAATGGCATAATCAACTAAGAACATGATTCAGCAAAGTCATCTCTAAAAGTGGACTTGTTACCAACTCCATTGGCAGCAGAAACATGGCCGCAATGCTACTTTTGCGTCCCTGCCAATGAGCATGAATTCATGTGAGCAAATATCAAAATAAAGAAGTTTAAAAGTCCAATATGTGAATAATAACTTTCAAGTTAAAATCCTGTGTTAAGGCCCTAGTCAGTTTGACTCAGTGGATAGAGTGTTGGCCTGAGGACTGAAGGGTCCCGGGGTTCGATTCCAGTCAAGGGCACATACCCAGGGTGTGGGCTCCATCCCCCAACAGGGGAGCAGGCCGGAAGCAGCCAATCAATGAGTCTCTCTTATCATTGATGTTTCTATCTCTCTCTTCCTCTACTCTCCCTTCCTCTCTAAAATCAATAAAGTTATATTTTTTAAAAAAGAGAGAGAGAGAGAGATAGGCTGAACATGGAAGACATTTATCCTTCAAGAAAAATGACCTATTTCTACTTTTTTTTAAAAAAAAATTTTTTTTGAGTTAAGGATTTAAAAACTCCAAGGCTGGATTTGGGTTTTAATACCTCAACATCAGAACACTGAATGCTTAAACCAGACATTTAAATGTCTGTCTTCAGAGCCAGGCAGGGAATTTAAATGACTAGAGCAGACTTCGTGCAGAAAGCTCTCCGGCAACAGAGAGCAAATGGACTGCCTGGTGGAAGCACCCTCCCCCCAAGACAAAGCTGTGGTTTTGTGTTTTAATGTGACTTTGCCAGATAAATACCTTGGTTGCTGTATTGAGACCGTTATCTCCCAGGTTGCTGCTGCTGACGTAAGCCATCCAGAATTGCTGCTAAATATTCAGCTAGAGAACACCCAGCCTCCTTCACATCCCTTCCGGGTGTTAACACATTCGTTGTTTGCCTATATGTTTGCATGGAGCGGAGTTGGGATTCTCCCCACTTTCAACTGAAACTTCTGCTTTAATGGAAATCAGCTCCTTTCTGTTTGTTCACCAGAATCAGAGAGAATTTGAAATCTTGGCCTATCGGAGTCAAAAGACCCTGGAAGGTCCACCCACCCAACTCCACTATTGTATGACTTTCCGCTTCACTGTTTCCAGCAAGTGCTCATTCTTGAATCCACTTCTTATCATATTTTTCACAAGAATCTTTGTATTCTTAATCAAATAACACATTAGACTTTTCTCCTCCAGAAAAAAAGAGAGAGAGAAACCCCCAGACTCTTTGGCTTTGCCTTGCATTCTGTCTCTTGGTCTGCTTTTTGAGAATGACCACCCCAGACATGGCTTCTCTTCTGCTTCTTTGGAGTCAGAAGGGGCAGAATGGTGTTCACACTAGAGGAGCACAGAACTCAGCTTCTAAGGGGCATCTGGGTACGTTTCTTCCAATTCTCATTTCTTCTGAGTCAACAATTTCGCAACTTCAGCACAATCTCAGCCTAAAACACAGTGAACTGTGTGGCCCATAAAATGAATATAGCCATACAGAGAAAATGATTGACTATTTCTGAAGTGACTTCTTTGAAAAAAACTGAAACAAAGTTTGGATCTTGTATAAAGATGGGAAGATAGAATGTTAGAGTGGGAAGATGTTATAAAGGAGCTTGAATATTATGCTAATAAGAATCTTAAATAAAAATATTTTAAAGTTTATGTGATGCAATAGGTGTGAATAGCAAACAAAATTTGATTTAAAAAAAAAAACTAGCCCCAATGATATGCTGTTGATCTAACTTTCAGAGAATTTTTAATAAAAAAGAGAGCTCTGATGTGTAGTGTTTGCCTATTGCTGTGGTGTGAATACTCTCATCATGGGTCAATTGCAAGCTACCAAAATAGCATCATTGAACATGGCATTGGGAAGAGATGCTTAGAATTGGTTCTTGTGAGCTTGTCAAAGCCGGTTCTAGCACATCACTGGCTGAAGCACGTGAAGAATTATTGTGAAACAATATTAGAAATATTGTAAAACAATGATTTAAAAGTATGCTATTATAGAAAAGAGAAAAAATGATAGAAAAGGGAGGAAAAAAAAATCAGTGTAATATAATAAATATCCCCCAAATGAATTACATTCCCTACAAAAGTATAATATAATGATGAAGAATTTATCACAGATTACTGGGAGGGAATATAATAAATGATGTAGGACAATAAGCTGGCTATTTGGATGGGGGAAGAAAGCACAAGGGAAATAATTTAGAGCTTCATCTCACATTGTCCAATAAAAATGTGGGTAAATTCCTGAATGATTAAAAAGTCAGAAGAGGAAACAAGTGTGTGATTTAGCCTTCTGGGGAGGGTAGGATTTTTTTGTGATTGAATAGAGAAGGAAAAAATGTAAGTAAGTAGATCAATAGATTAAACTACATAAAATTAAAAGAATTTTTAAAAATCAAACAAAAGGACTTCTGTTGTAGAACCAAGATGGCAGCATAAGCAAACACCTGTATTCACCACCTCCCACAACCACATGAAAATTACAGCTAAAATACAGGACAACCATCCTTCAGAACTGCCTGAAAGCTGGCGGAATTGAAGTCCTACAACTACAGAAGTAAAGAAGAAAGTGCATTGAGACTGGTAGGAGGGGCAAAGGCACAGACAGGTTGTTCCGGCACCCACGTGTGCTGCTTTTTGCTTTGTTTTGTGTTTTAATATATTTTTATTGATTTCAGAGAGGAAAAGAGAGGGAGAAATAGAAACATCAATGATGAGAGAGAATCAGTGACTGGCTGCCTCCTCCGTGCCTCACACTGGGGATCGAGCCCCAAATCCAAACATGTGCCCTGACGGGAAATCAAACTGTGACATCCTGGTTCAGGTCAAAGCTCAACCACTGAGCCACACTGGCCAGGCTGTGTTTTGTGTGTGTTTTTTAACTGTGTGTTGCGGGGGAGGGAGATCATCTCCGTCATTTGTGGAACTGAATGGATTTGAATTATATTGGATGGGCTGAGGACCTTCAAAATCCATTCTTAGCTGGAAGACTAGGCTACTCCCTGAATCCACCCTTGCATTGCATAATGACCCAGTCTCATTTACCTGTGCTGTGATACAAACTGAGGTTCCCAGGAACATTGAAAACCTTCCTACTTAGGGACTTCTTCAGTTTGCCAAGTTGCCAGAATGTACAAAACTCCACATGCAATGCATTTGGCACTTCTCAGACAAATGGACCACCTCTTATTAGGATGATAAACTGAATTAGTCAGACTAGATATGCGGAGAAAACAGAGATTGTGGAAACACCCAGATCATGCATCAGATCCTACTCTGCCCTTATCATCTACATGACCTCAAATAAGCTGGCTCAGCCCCCGTGGGTATCTGTTTCTCCTGCTGCCAAGCTTCCATTCGTCACTCCTCCGATGACCACAGCTTGACTTCCCTCTGGGTAACCAGCCAGCCCCCACTCTCCGCTCCAGTGCTCCCGGCCTTTTCGTCCCTGGCTCGGTATGAGCATGTGGCCTAAGCCTAAGCCAGTCTACACATCACATCACACCCCCCTGACTGTCCCATTTGGTCATGTGTAATAAAGCCCCCGATTCCATCCTTGATGTTTGGCTGCTAACAGCCTTCCCCAGGTGCCCTCCCTGCTTATAACCCCTCCCACCCATCACCTGTGTGATCCCATGTGAGCTAGAGACTTGGCTGTGTGCTGGTGGAAATGGCAAATAGCATAGCCACCAGCCCATGTGGGGGAGCCCCACCCCAGCTATACGCTCAAAGCCTGCCCTCCCCCACCCACGACACTCTCACTTCTCTCCAGGTGAATCAGAGCCATTCTCCTTGGGGAATCCTTTGGCTGTCTACTGTGCAAATAATAAACTTTATTTCATTTATACATCATTTGTCCCAAGACTTCTATACGTCAATGGCAAGGGTGCGGCTTTATAGCTCCAAATCCCAGCACACAACTTGGCATGAGGTTGACCTCCATGGATTGATTGATTGGCTCGCCATCTTGATTTTTCCCCTCACATGCCTCATTGTCACAAAAGAGAGGCGACCTCAGGCCCGGGCTCTTCCGGGGAGCCATCGCAGAGGCAGACAAGTTAAACCAGATCGTTTCAGGAGCCAAACATGCTTGCGTTCCTATTCAAGTTCACTCTTCTCTTTGTTCTGCATCACATCAAGTACGTTCGTTCCTCCCTCCCCATTTAGTGCCGACTCCCAGTGAGAAGAAAACGCATTCCTTAAGGCATCCAGCCCTTCAACCGAGAATAACCCTCACAAAATATGTTTTTATTTGATTATTTGTTGACCCAAATCACAGCCTTATCTATATGGTCTGAAGGACCCCACAGAAGGGGTTTTGACTAAAACCACTATTTGCTTTTGGCTACACACGGCAGAATTTGATTTGCGCTGATAGGAATGGCAGTCCGATAATGCCACTGCAATTTCTCTAGCTATTTACCTTTAAATCTCAGTATTACACTTGCTACAGATGATGTATGAAAGTAAAATATTTATACAGTGTGGAGTCGGTTGGGAGCAGGCAGCACTGCACCCAAATGGGCGGGGAGGCTTGGCTGACCTCGCCAGGACCAGCGTTTCTGTGAGAGGGAAGCCTGTGCTCTGGGGACAGGTCCTGGGTCAGGTCGCCGTCCCAGTGGCAGCTAATGACCAGCGCTGCTGGGCTGTGCCCTAACGCAGATCTCAGGGCCAGTGTGTTGGGGGGCCAGGAGGCAGCGGAGAGGCTGAGCTTTCGATTCATCACATTTGCACTTTGGGTTCCCACTGTCACAGGCAGCAAGTTAAGCAAGTCGTGTTCCTCAGTCGCTGGGAGTCTCAGGTCCTTTTTTTGTCCCAACTCTGCCTCTCTTTGCAAACTGGACAAATGCCCCCTTTTGGGTCCCGGCCTTCCTTTCTTCTGCTCTCTCTTGAGCTCGGTGACACATGGTTCCGGATGCAGCATTGGAAATAACACGTGTGTCTGGGGACGAACCCTGCCTATCAGATTTTGATAGTTTAGAAGAGCTTGTTTACACACACACACACACACACACACACATACCACTTTAATTTGCCCCAAGAAAAGCTCATTTTGTTGCTAATTTAATTTTAGTGAAAGGCCTTATGTAGGACATGCCCCTGTAATTTCTATAAGATCTATTTATTCAACCCAGGAGGATTATCTGACTCTTCTAAGCTAATCCGCTTGAAAAGTATGTCTCGGTTCCATGAGGAAGCATGTGCCGTCCTTTCCATGAGGAGTGTTTGAATTTGACCTCGAATAAATGAGGCAAGTTGCACTCTCGGTCACCTGTGCCTCAGTCATTGGAGACACATGAGCTGCTGCAGTTACTGTGATTTCCTTTTGTTGTTAGAAAATCAAGCCATACATTGAATGTACTTGCCGAGTTGACATATAAAAATTGGTTTCAACAAATGCAACCAATAAATACATATTGAGTTGCTCTGTGTGTCAGGCGCTGTTGCAGATACGGAGGTGAGGATCAGGGAGCCCGAAGACGGGAACTCTGTCCCGGGGAGCTCACATTCAGGTGTAGAAGACAGACATGGAACAGGTGAACAAAACATGTGACGTGTGTGATCAATGCCAAGAGGAGACATCAAGCCGGAAAGAGAAACAGGATGAAGGGAGGTTGATATTTAATTCCTGTGGTCAAGGGTGGCCTCTGCTAAAACAACATTTGATCGGGGACTAGAACAAAGTGATAGGAAGTCCTATGGGTGTAGGAGAGCAAAAATAACAAAAATAACAAAAAATATTTTTCCAGGCAAAAATAACAGCAAGTGCAAAGGCCCTGGGGCAGAAACAACACAGAAGCTGGAGCGAGAAATGAGGCTGGCGAGGTAGCCTGCAGCCAGCTCAGGCAGGGACTGCCGTTTCGGTACCGGTAGAACTGGGCAAACAGATTCTAGGCGTGAAAGGCCAGTGGATGCTCCGCACAGGGAGAGATTCGTTCCAATGTACATTCCAGGTCTCATCATCCTTCGTCTCCTCTCAGTTTTCCATCGGCTGCTCCTTGAGTCACATGCATCACCACTATTTCCAGGTCTTGGCAAGCATCTGTCAACAGTTATTCAGTGTTCACGATCCTGAGTCACAAGACGAAAGAAAACCAGTCCTACCCTGCTCACACTCATGGCGGAGGCTGGAGAGCCGGGGGCAAAGGCTCGGAGTGCTCAGTCCTCAGCTATTTGCAGGTGTTGCCAGTCACTTCCCTTTCTCCTGTTTCTCCTCTGACTCTTCAGAAATCCTCTCGCAGGAAACATTTGAGGCGGGGGCAGGGCTTCCAAGGAAAATTTTGATTTTTGAATAAATTTTATTTGAACCGTTATCTGGGCAGGCTTCTTATTTTAGATAGACTTTATTTTTATTAATAAACTTTCTTTTTAGAGCAGTTCTAGATTCACAGCAAAACTGAGCAGAAAGTAGAGCGTTTCCATAAAGCCGCCCCCCACACACACACACACACACAAAGCCTCCCCCTCTGTGGGCAGGGAGGGGTGCATTTGGTAAAATCGTTGAACCCACACTGACACGTTGAAACCACCGAAGTCGACAGCTTACCTTAGGGTTTCCTCTTCGCACGGCAGAGTTTCTGGTGTGGACAAATGTGTGGCGCATATGCACCATTGTAGCAACACAAGGATTACTTTCAAAGAACTGGAGTTAGTTCAGGCTCAGAACTAACACAAAGTACTTACGGATACACCGAGGCTTCGGGAAAACAGCGGCAAGGATTTGTTCCTTTTGGCTAGGCTGGGAGAAGACGATTCTGGAAGGCTTCCTGGAGGAAGTGGCATGTGCACTGGGTCTTGAAAGTCAGGTAGGATTTAGAAATGTATAGAAGCAGGCAGCGGCAACCAGGAGCGTGCTTTGGTAGCTCCTGGCTAGAGAGCAGGGAGCAGCGCTTCCCAGGAACTGAAAGATTAGAGTTCGGGAGGCTGAGGGGCCAGCCCAGGTGGGAGCTGTATCGCCAGGTTCAAGCAGTGAAGCAGACCCCGAGGATCGACGTGTAACAAGCAATCACGAGAACTGGTCCAGGTAACAGATGGCTGCTGCTCCTTCAGGTGAGTCTGAGGTTACGGGGCAGGTGATCCGGGGAAAAGGATGGACGCAGAGTTGGGGAGAGTCCTCCAGGACTAGGTGGAAGCTGCTCTGCCTCCCCCCAAAACCTGTGTTGTTCTCCCATCTCTAAGTTAGAAATGGGCCTCGGCCTGAAGACATATCCTTCCCCCGTTAGTGCCTCATCATCATCTACTGATGTTGACAGAATCAGACACATCTGCCAGCTGCTTGTCACAATCAATGCACTGTCATTGCTTGCCATTTCACGGGGCCTCCTTATAGGTGACCCTATTGCAGTTCAGAAGCGGCACAGCCATGCCCAGTGACCCTAAAACACACACACACACACACACCAAGGCTAATGCTTGAGGAACTCTACGAGCTACTGTGTGTTCTTACCACAATAGGAATCAGACCAGGTGCACTGCGCTGGAGGCAGTGTCTCAAGACCACAGTTTCCTGGACGCCCCTCAAAGCGTGACAGACATGATACTAAAAACTCCCTCCAGGGTCCCTATGGTCTCCTGGGAACCGGAAGGAAAGGCCAATAGGGCTTCCCGCCTTTAGCTCAAAGCTTCGAGAGTCCCTGTTGACGGTCTAAAGCAGCGATTCTCAACCTGCTGGCCCTTTAATACAGCTCCTCATGTTGTGGTGACCCCCAACCACAAAATTATTTTCGTTGCTCCCTCATCACTGTACTGTTGCTACTGTTATGAATCGTAATGTAAATATCTGATATGCAGGATGGTCTTAGGTGACCCCTGTGAAAGGGTTGTTTGACCGCCAAAGGGGTCGTGACCCACAGCATCCGTGGGAAGGTGATACACAAAGTGACTTATAAACCATTGCACCTGAAACTTAGCTCCTAACCAGGCCCTGCGGGGTCGGCGCCCAGGATGTGTGAGCAGCAGTGAGGGAAGGGCAGGGGGAAGGGAGGGGCCGGGGTGCCCTGCTTTGCACAGGCACCTGCTGAGACTGTACGGGACACTTGTCTGAGGGGCCACGAGATGTTGAGGACAGACGTCGCCCTTCACGCTTTTTGCCCCCCGGGCCCGGCCAGAATGTGCCCTGGCTGGATTTGCCCTGCAGAGGTCCTGGTGTCCCGGCTGGAATGGAAATTATAAGATGGAGAGAAGGGGAATGAATGTCCAAAGAAGATGTCAATGACAAAGGGGGTCCGTTCGCAGCAAAACCAGGGAGCCCTGGCCCAGCGCGGTGGCTGGGTGTGGGGGGGTACAAGGGACAGAGGCCGCGCTCATCACCAAACACCTGCCTCAAACTGCTCAGCTGAGCCCCAGGAGTAGGGTGGGTGTCAAGGGGTTCCATGTGCAGGGACCCCCCCCATGTCCCAGTCTCCAGTTTGGGGACCAGAGAAGAAGAGCAGAGTGCATGGGGGCGGCTGGGGCAGGACTAGAGGGAGAAGAAGCCCAGTGCCCCCTCTCAGCCTCTCTCAGGGTCCCTGAACCCCTGAGAGTCTATTAAGAATACAGACTCTGGGTGTGGATCCCCCAGATTCTGAGTCAGTCGCTCAGGGTGGAGGGAGTCAGGGCAGCAGGAATCTGCATCTTCAACACTCACTCTGACCAGGGGGACCACAACCCACACGGAGGAACCGCTGGTGGGGGCTGTGATCAGAGAGGCCCCTGACAGGAGGGGGAGCAACACTAACCCCAAGGCTCGAGCGCAAACTGGGCCGCTGCCCTGGCCAGAGGGTACCCTTGGGATGGGCTGTCCCCTGGGAGATACTGACACTCCTGGAGGAATGGAAAAGACCCCTGCTTGAGCGCTCTGGCCAGGGCTAGGAACAGGGGACACACATAACACACACGCACACTCACACTCACACAGTTTCCCGTCCACAGTGTGAGCTGGACCCTGGGCAGCACCCCACCGGCTCCAGGACCCCTAAGGCTGCACTGGTGAGAGGGAGGACGTTAGCCCAGGGCGTGTTTCCATTTTGGCTTTTCTCTGCCCCTTCCAACAGCTCCAGAGGACAAGGGTGGAGATGAAAGCATTTCGGAAGCACTTACAATGTAATCCTATCACCTGGGGCCACAGAGGACGGTTCGGCCTTTCCCGAGCGGACACAAGCCGGAATGCGATGTCTGCACTGGTGTCAGACCTCCTCGAGCCTGGAGGGCCCTCCAGCTCCTTTCGAGCCATCCCTCCAAACCCTCGTCTCAGAAGTGGCCCACGGAATGGAGCCCCCGTGTGAGTCCATGACCACAGTTGCAATCTGTTTCTGCAGATGAATGTGAATAACTTGGCATTTTCTCCCCACGTGGAAACGCACTGATACACGCACACACCTCCTGCAAACCCTTGCACGTGAGAGGGTGGAAACCAACAGAAAATCCCCCGCAAGGCGTCTCCTGCCAACATCCCGCGTCCTCGCTGGAGCTGCCCTCGCAAGTCGTACATCTAATCATTTTCTCTTTCAGTTGCTCGAGGAATCATCATCAAACGATCGCGTTCTACTTAAGGAAGAGAGTCAAGGCAGGGTCTTTGTCAGGCTTCAGCCGGAAGCAGGATGCCGGCCTGGACTGAAGGCGGCCAGCGCATCCCCTGCTGAGCGCCTGGAGCAGAGCTTCCTATGGAGTCAGACATGCAAAGGTGGGGGATGGAGCGGGGAGACAGGCAGAGGGAGGGGGAGTATCGTTATGGCATCAAATGTATTTGTTGGAGCAACAGAATCTTCCTGTGAGACCCATTCAGAACTGGCCTCTGAGTTATTACAAACCCAGTCTTGGGGACCAATTACACTGGGTTAGAAACGCGTTCTGAACTCACAGTCTCAGTACGATCATGTTGCCTTTCTCTCCTAAAGTAATCCCACACGCTGCCACTTCCCTCCAGGAAATGCCCATGTTCTCGCTTCTCTCTGAGCTCATGGTGGCCATCTCCTGGGCTCTAAGAACGATTGGGCTTCCTTTTTGTCGGGTATGTTGTCTTCCTGTCCTGTTTTTCCTGTTTGCTAAGAGATGGGCATGCCCCCAGGATATTGTTCCTGTTGATCTGTGGGCTATTCCCACTCTCAATGAGAGATACCCCTTCCTAACTTTTTTTAAAATATATTTTTATTGATTTCAAAAAGGAAGGGAGAGGGAGAGAGAGACAGAAATGTCAGCCATGAGAACGAATCATTGATCAGCTGCCTCCTGCATGTCCCTTACTGGGGATCAAGCCTGCAACTCAGGCATGTGCCCTTGACCAGAATCGAACCTGGGACCCTTCAGTCCCCAGGCCAACATGCTATCCACTGAGCCAAACCGGTGAGGGCCTCCTGCCTAACTTTTTACTCTAACGCCAGCCCCACACCCTAAGGCTGGTTTGTGAACATTCAGGACTCAGAAGTCTGTCTTTCACAGGAGCTCCCTAGAGGGAACCTGGGACTCAGAACTTCATCCAGTGACCAGCTCACCTGCCCCGACCTTTAGGGCCTTGTCCGGAGCAGGTACTCCAGAAATACCTGGCGAAGAAACCTACAGAACCAGGCCAGTTCTCAGTGAGAAGAAACTGTCGCTCAAATAAGAGCTTGACACACAGATAGTTGGCGGCAGAGATGGAACCTGGCTAGTGTTCTTTCCAAATACCTGTCCTTGGCAAAGCACCCCTATATTAGTGGCCTCCACAGAACTGGGGGAAAAGTGGAACTCAAACTTTCATTCTCCAACCTTCAAACGTGTAAATGTCAGTCCAGACTCCCATCTTCTATATTTTTTTCACACGTGTATTTTTCCTCCTTCAAACAAAAGTATAATACAGTCCCTAGGAAAAAAAAATTAGAAACATCCAAAGATCAGACAGAACATAAACTGTATTTGTAGAATTCTAAAGGATTCCATTGTCAACGCCTTGTACATTCAAACCCAGGCTACCCTCAGTATGGCTTTTTCTTGGGTAAAATAAATAAATAAATAAATATTGCTTTTTAAAAACACAGTTTTACTCCTACTGCTTTTTTTTTGGTGTTTTGTTTTGTTTTTTTAACCTTTTTGATCTTTTTTCCCCACAGTTACTATAAAATCTTGGTAAATAGAATTTATAGGGCTATATGATTTTTCAAGAAATTAGAGTAAGAACAACAACAAAAATCTCTATGGTTTATGTTTAGATTGTTTCTAAAATGCCTTTATTATAAATATTATTGCCATGACTTTGTTATATTATTGCCATGACTATGTTTAGGGAAAAGGGTGGATTTTCAGTTTTGGGATTTTTTTTCTTAGGGCAGATTTCCACAAGTAGAATTTCTGGATCAATACCAAATTCATTCTCAAGGCTCGGGTTGCATGTTATGTTTGTTTTTTTTTTTTAGGTTGCATGTTATTTTGTAATTCATGTTGCCAAATTGTCCAAAAGGATAATATAAATTTACATGGTCACTAGTGATATATGAGGAACTATTTCATCAGACCTTAACAAATGTGTGTTTTTATTTTGGTTGGGATCATTTAAAAATACTTCCTAGAGTAACAGTTCATATCTTTGAGCTGTTTTAATTTCCATTTCTTCAATTTTTTAATGAAGTTGAATTATTTTGTCATTTAAAACACTAGCTGTATTTTTATTTTTTTAAATATGTTCATATATGACCTTTGTCCATTTATCTTTTAGACTATTAGTGTTTTTCATATTAATATTTATGAGCTTTATATCTGTTATAGATATGATGATCATGTTGTTATAATTTTGCTTTTTGTTAAAAGCTCTATGGACACATAATACACTGCACATATTCAAAGTGCACAATTTGATAAATTTTAAACAGTTTCATCAACACAGTCAAGATAATGGACTTACCCATCACCCCCAAAACTTTCTGCAACCCTTTCATCTTCCGTCTCCAGGCGACTACCGATCTGCTCCCTAATACTGGATAGCTTGCGTTTCCTAGAATTTCATACTCAAGGAATCATACAGCATGCACTCTGGTGTTTGTCTTCTTCCATTCAACATTATGATGTTGAGGTTTGCCCCTGTTGTGTCTATCAATAAATGCATTCCTTCTGTATTGCTGAGTAGTGTTTTATTGGATGGATATGCCAGCTGATTTCTTCATTCAGCCACAGATGCCCATTTGGGTTTTGCCTAGACCTTGAGCATGAACAAGTCTTCCTGTGAACATAAGCTTCTATGGCTCACGGGTAACTACCCAGTGGTGTTTACCCAAGAGAAAAGGCTGGACCACTCGGCAGGTGAATGGTGAACATTTTCAGAAACTGCCCAACTGTTCGTGACTGTTTGTAGCACTTTCTGTTCCCACCTGTACACTAGAGGCTCAGACCCCCCACATCCTCACCAGCACAATCCTTTGTACAGTCTCCTCTTCGGCCTGGTCATTCCAATACCTGTGTGTAGCGGTACTTCACCAGGCCTTTAGTTTGAACGTCCCCAATGGCATCTTTCCATGTGCTTATCTGCCATCCTCGTTCTTCTTTGATAAAACCTCTTTTCACATCTCTTGCCCATTTTTTAAAATACCTTTTCTTCGTATTGCATTTTGAGAGTTCTTTCTATGTCCCATGTATAAGTGCTTCACCAGGTAAGACTTGCAGATGTGTTCTTCTCATGGGGCTTTTTTTACTTCTTTTCTTGGCCGTGTCTTTTGAACAGCAGACTTTTTTTTTTTTCCAATTTTGACAAAGTGTCAGTTTATCGCTTGGTTCCTGTACGGATAGCGCTTTTAGGGTTTTGTCTAAGCATTTGTTAAATATTTCCTTCCCGAAGTTTTTGACTTTGCATTGGGCCTCCTTTGAGAAATAGTCCCACAGCTTCCCGCACCTCCTTATCATTTGCATTCCTTCCCCGTAATTGTAATAGCTTTGTTTAAAGTCCGGAACCCGCCATTCAATGGTAAGCCTTAGGAAGGCAGGGACCTCTCTGTCTTCTTATTGGCTCTACCAGTGGCAGACCCACAGGGAGGACTTCGCAAACACTTGTTAAAGGAATGAGTTAAGGGTTGCATGAATCATTCCCTGATATGATGATGAGATGGGACCTTCTGGGTTGATGGATCGCTCAGGTGGCTCTTTGTAAATATCCTTTTTATCTTGACAGTTTTATCTTGCGAAAACATCAGCAACTGACATGGGAAGGAGGTTGTGATTCCCTCAGTAGGAAGCGGAGGGCAATTTACTCACTGAGCATGATTCCTGAGACCACAACCCACAGGAAATAACCCTTGTTTCTCCAGAGGAGGAAAGAAAACATTGCCTTAAGTCAGACCTGGAGGGAAATGTTAGCATCAGTGAGTTCAGCCCTTTTTTTTTCTACAGACAAAGAGGAAGCAAGGACAAAACTTGCTGAAGTCACTGGGCTATCTAGTGGCAGAAGCTGGACTAGAAACTAAACCTCCTGATTCTTCATCCCCTGCTCTTTCCAGCCCCCAGCTTCCACACTGCCCCCAATCCCCACACCAATTTGAAATAGAGTTGTGGGGGGATGGAAAACCACGTCTGACTGCAGTGGTGCCACTTTTGGGGCTAAACTTACTTTTCTGCAGCAAAAGAACTGTAGCCATGCACATTGTCCACACAGGAGAGAATTTCCGGGTAAATCCAAGCAACTGGAACCCTGAAACATCCCAAATGTTATAAATTAATAATAGTAATGGCCTCGAGCAGATGTTTATATGTACAACCATCTGCAGGTGCAAGCTGAAGCTGAACTATTTTACAAGTAGCAGTGTGTTTTATTTTATGTATAAATGTATAGAATCCTTTATATATAAATATATAGAATCTTTAATATATATATAAATATATAACATTTTATGTATAAATATATATTTTATGGATAAATATATAATATTTTATACCCATAAATAAAATAAATCCCACAGCTACTTTTAAAATCGTATCTATAATGAGTTCAGGTTATATATCCTGAACTCCCTGTAATTGGCTCATCCACATCACTAGCCACACCTGCAGGGAAAGTGTTTTCGCCCAGCACGCTGCCCCCCACCAACGTAATCTCCAGTTTTTCACTTATCCCAGGATTGCTTTTGCTAGCCAACTAGTCTTCAGCTAACGTGTTATTGCTCCCTTTCAATAACGGCCTCTGTAACTATTCTTTTTTGATGTAAAGCTCTAGACCTTCTCGAGCTGATTAAATGGCAGAGACTTGCCTGTGGCTTCTCTCCATGCCTCTGCCGGGTCTTTTTGCTCCTCCAATTCTTAGCGGATGTTTTATCTAGAACACCAGACCAATAAAAGTCACCATAAGACAGGAGAAAGATCAGCTTTCTTCCCGCTCTGTACCGTTGGTCTCTGAGCACAGTGAGGTGACGTAGAACCTTCCAGCTGAGGACGGGTCATGTGGTACAGGCCACACATTGGCCGTGATCTTGCTCCTGACAAATGAGTCCATGGCACTGGGAACAGTTCTCTAGCTGAGCAAGCATCCGTCCATCTGCTATCTCATCACCAGTAAAGCTCAGGGACTGCCATCGTAGGCCACGTACAACCTACCTGAGCAAAGGTAGAAATGACCCTAAGCAGTGAGACGCATCTCTAGAAATGTCAGTTTTCCTCCCTGACATCAGCCATGAGTAGCAAGTGATCGATTTTTGTTTCTTATCTTTACATCCCAACTCCTTATTCACATTTTTTATCCCTGGACCATTAAAGAAGGGAGTGTGGGTTGAGGGGGACTCTACAGCTTCCCTGTGTTATGGATTGAATGTTTGCGACTTTTCAAGACTCATATGTTGAAATTGTATCCCCCTCCCCCCGCCAATGTGATGGTTTTAGGAGATGGGGTCTTTAGACGATGATTTGGCCATGTGGGTGGAGCCCTCATGAATGGGATCCGTGCCTTATAAAAGCAACACAGTAAGAAGACAGTCATCTATGAACCAGGAAGGAGGCCCCCACCACGTACTGAATCTGCCAGCACATGGATCTTAAACTTCCCAGACTCCAGAACTGTGAGAAATAAAGGCTTGTTGCTTAAGCCATCCAGTCTGTGCTATTTTTGTTGTTGTTGTTATAGCAGCCTGGACAGACTAAGACATGCTACAGACAACTTTCTGGAGGGTAAAAGTTTATGCCCCGAGTATTGGATAAAAGCTTCCTGCTGGAAGCCTGCCTACACAAGTTGGGGACCTCATTCATGAAGCTGGTTGATTTCTCTGAGCCTCGTCTATTCATTTGTAAATGGAGATACCAACACTGGCCCTCAGGGCAGGAGTAAATTAAACTCGATAAAGTAGGTAAGACTCTTGGCACAAGGTCAGTGATGAGAGCCATTATTAACCAAAAGTGTCATGGAAAGTGGGTGCTCAATGTGTGTTTTTTCTTGTAATTGAATTCGGCTAATGTTAACACCAAACAACTTTCTGGAGATATTTTATATGTTTTACTTAGTGAATGGCACTCCACGCTACCGTTTAACATCATCTTCTATCTTTCCCTCACCTTACTTAGGTGAGTTCACCTCCCTCAAGGTGGTTCTTTGCCATATTATCATATTAGAGATTGGTTATTATGTTTACAGCAAGTTCAGGTTTTGGAGGAAAAAATAGAAAAAGAAGTGAAGGAGGGAAAGCATACCCTTCTTCTCAGGCATTCATGAAGTCAACCTGGAAAATCAATTAGATGACAGATGTTGCAAACAGATGCCCAAATCTCCACTGCATAGTCAAGCTTAATGAACTAATACAAGAAGAACAGTCAGAGCATTCATGAATTATACTCTAGGCTCAATTCCATTGTTAACATTAATCCTTTATTTGGGCTAATGACTTCAGCTTTTCTGATAATAACGTGTGCCTTTCAGTGAATGACTTTTCAGATTTCCATGATCGTGTGAAATTCACACTATATGTATAGCTTTCTATTTTCAAAAAGAACCTAAAGTATGTCTAAAGGTACATAAAACACCTCAAGGCAACGTAAATTAGGAGAAAAACAAAGGGAAAAAAGTCAGAATATAACATGGAACCAAGAAAGGAAGCTAATACAAAAAATGCAAAAGACCACAAAGTCTTATGCACTTGTTGCTGATCCTATTTTGGAAGCAGAGATACTGCAAAGAGCTCAACCAGGGTTTTTTTCATCCATTCACATGCAGACCCTTATTTAGTTAAGCATCTACCATAGGAAATCCACTTAAATTTAGTAGTTGCTACTTGTTTGTCTTTGTTATTCTTAAATAATGATATATTATAAGCTGTCTTCTATTCCTGAATAGTCTATTACAGAAACCCTAGCAGAAATGTCCTCAGCTAATGAAACATAATGAAACTTGTCTTTTCTGGTCACTGTATGTGCTCTGGTCAGCTTCTGAGAGGAGGGTAATGAGATTCTGTGCTCCTAACCTTTAAGGTGCTCAGCCTTGCTCTTGAACTAATACATATGCACTCATTTGCATAGTCTCTTTCCCTCCCTCTTGTACAAGCCACACTCTGACACAAGGAGCCTCCTTGCTAGGCACGAAAACTGTTTCAAGATGTTTCCTACTGACAAAGGGCCACCTGCATGCATTCTGGTTCAGACTTCAAGTTCTCCTACTGCTCAAGTTTTCCTGAGGAAAGTTCAAAAGGTGTTCATCTGAATCATTCATGCTTTTGTTATCCTTGACCTAAAGCAATCGGGTGGATTTTGTGTGTGTGTGGGGGGGGGGGGGGTGAGTGTCAAACATTTTATTTGAAAATGTAAAATATATATATACATTGCAATATTTTAATAATATGGATTTGTGTTTATCATATTACAGAGCTGTACTGTAATTACTTATGAGTTCTAACATAAAGTATTATAAATAAATGATTAATGAAAAGCCTGTTGTTTATTTAAAAAACGATATTAATACGTGAAAATGTGATTTCACAGCAATGCATACTTTTATTGTATGCAGGTACACAATTCCAGTTGCTTACATAAGCTAAGGGAGCAAATAGTACGGCTTCATTTTACTTCTAAACTTGTTAAAAATGCCTAAGCTAGACAACCGCTCTAGTAGCAGAATTTTATTTGCATTTATTAGTACAGACACCTTTTTGTGGTTTTTAGGACCAGAAACTGCATGACACACGAAAAGATGGGCCCTTCCTCTCTACAGGGAGAAATGTGCAAATCAACACAGAATTGCTGAAGAAGAAGAAAAAAAAATCCTACATAGTGTGGGCTACTTCACCTTTGCAAGCTGGGAGCCATTAAGTAATGGCTCCCTCCACTCCCCCACCCCCCTCGGTGAAACACAGCCTGAACATTGGACCCGTGTTTGCAAGAAGAATGTGCCCCATGCCCTTGGAAACTCCGTTGCGTCGCCTTGGTTCAGTTAGTTAATGACGATCCATTTTGGCTCAAACATCCAATTCCCTTTCATCAATCATGTCTTTCTAGACTGTCAGTTTCAGAGCGATGATTGCCAAGGATTTCCACGCAGACACCTATACCTGCTCAGGGAGAGGCCCGGGCCCACCTCTCCATTTATAATTTCCGGGGGACCCCTTTCCTCCGCTTCCTTCCAAATGCAAAGAGTGAGTTGTGTGTGAGAAGGGGGAACCCCACTGGAAAATGGGTGTTGGGGACCCAAGTATTAATCTAGAAATTCCTATTTGGTGTTGGAAAAGGTCATTGTTATTAAGGTGGTTATTTCCTACACGGCAACATGGTGGATGCAGAACACTGTCAACCATGAAAAGATTTAATTTGAAGTCACAACACACAGGGTTTTTTCCACTTGAAATTCTTATTCAATCATACGTGTTATAAATATTCAATAGAGATGCAGTTTTCCAGGCCTGAAATGGTCTGTAATGAAGCAAGCCATGTGTGGCTTTCCAGGCCGGCATTTTCATGCTTGGCTGCTTGTCAGGATGTTCGTGCTTCTTTCCCCCCCCAAAAAAAATAATCTTTGTGACTCTGCTTCGGATTGTGAAAAGCAACTTATTTTTCTGGAGACTTTAGGAATCGCCTATGAATCCCAGTTCGATAGACACCAAGTGCATGAGGCATTGGATGCCTGGTAAGGCAGAGGCGGGACCTCCACCTGGACATGGCCACCCGACCACGTGTAGTTACAAGGAACCCAGCGTAAGTCAGTACGCCCCCAGAAGCTGCCGAGCTCAGCTCCAGCTCGGCCACTTGCTGGTTACGTTGGGTAAGTTACTTTCCCACACAAGGCTGTGGTGTTTGATCTTCAAAATATGAAAGTTAGGCTGGATAAGGGACCATCAGCATACTGCTGCCAATAGGCCAAATCCAGCCTGCTGCCTACTTTTGTAAATAAAGTTTTATTGATACATGACCAGGCCCATTCATGTTTTATTGTCTGTGGCTTCAAGGGCAGGGTTGAGTAGTTGTGTCAGAGACCACCTGGCTCCCAGGTCTAAAATATTTACTAAGTGCCCATTAACAGGTAAATTTGCCAGCCCTAGACAATTGGGGGAGGAGGTCCTTTTCGGTTTTAGACTTCTTTATGTATTCTGTAAAACACCTCATTTTTATCTATGAATCCTTTCAATCCCCATACCTTTTTGAGCTTCTCCTATAAAGTATGCTTCAAAAGATATGTATGGTTCATTAACCAAATTTGTAATGGTTTCTTTTTCTTATAGGATTTAAGTTATAGTAACAGCTCTTGGAAATAGCCAAGGCAATATTTGGGGGCTAATGTCTTATGATTTGATTATCATTGGTAAATAGATCATATCTTTTTTGCTGCTAAAAATGTTTAAGAAGTTTATAAAAAACACAACCGTATGGCACAGGAGACTTATTGCATTAAGACACCATTTTAGCAGATTGTTTAGTTTCGGTAATATAATTTGACATCTTAACATAAGCTGAGAAAGATCTCCCTCAAAACCTTTGATAATATGATTCATTGTCAAATGTTTGTTTTGCCTATCTGGCACTCATTAATTAATTCTTTTTAATATAGCTTGGATTTACTGATTTTGAGAAAGAGAATTATTCTTATTGATGTTGCTAAAATATCCAGGTGGCTTGAATTTCACCAACTAGATAGTTTAATCTAGCACATTTGTGGAGCCCTAATGAAATCTTTACTAACAGATGTGAGGAGCCCGGGATTGGAGCTAATGTTTGTGTCTCTATGATAATTAAATTAGTCCAATAAGAAAAATAAATGAACAATAATGACCAACATTTTCCCTAAACTCGTATGATAGTCTTTAAAATATCTCCCCCCTTCATGGAGTCTTTTAGTAATAAAAGACAAATTGAGAAGTTTTCATTTAAAGATAAATAGTAAATTTTTTTTTTTTTTTGCAAAAACGAGTCATGTATTAAATTGCCTATAATCAAATAATCAAGTAGCACATCTTTTACCAAAAAAATCAAATTCAAATTTAAGGTTTCTCAACAAATTCATTCTGAAGAATAAAATAATCCTTTCTTTTGGCCAACCGTCTAAGAAAAAACTTTTTTTTTAAAAGTATTATCTCTTCAGAGTATTTTCTAATGGCTAGGAAATGCCTTTCTCGGGTTGAATGATTATTTCCATATATAATTAGTTCCTGCTTACGACAGTGCCGTTCTCATGTCACGGCTCAATGCATCGGCTTTATAATTCATTAATCATAGCTTTCATTGCGCTTTTGGCTCCAGGTGGCAGGGCCCCAACACAGGCCAAATAACTTCTCATTTAAAGGCCATTTGTACAAATAGGAAAGAAAGGTTAGCATTCTCACCTTCACCAAAGGATTGAGAGGTGCTCCAAAGCCACGACAAGGCGCGCTGCGGCCGCGAGTTCACGGAGGCGAGGTGGCCGGTGGGTGACAACTCAGGGCTGCGGGGGGCCCTGGTGCAGCTGCAGATGGGAGCGCGTTGGGGCGCTGCGTGCTCCTGTGCACACAATGGCGCCTGTGTTCCCGGCCCTGGCCCTGACCTTGCTGGAGGCAACGCGGTGCCGCAGCTGCAGGCGCGCAGGTCGGTGGCGGTGGAGCCGGCCAGTGTGGCCCGCCCAGGACGAGCCTTCTCACCGCCCGGGCGCCTGCAGGTGTGGCGACCTGCATGTGTCTGCGTCGCTGTGTTTATTTATTTGCAGGCCGATCAGCTCCGGGTCACATTCCCAAGCTAGATGTGTCCCTTCTTTGTCCCTTCATAAAAGGAAGAGAGAGAGAGAGAAAGACGTCTAATTTTCTTTACTTTTCTTCAACCGATTGTCACAGGTTAAGACCTCTTAGACGAGGAATAAAGACATGATTTGACAATCAGTTAGAAAGTGTATAGAAAGGATGTAGGTGTCTTGTTTAATGCACCGGAGGCGAAGTAGCCGCAGGCCCTGCTTCGTGCCTTTGTTTAATACAGTCTTTTTAAAAGTTCCAAGACAACACTGTGGTTATGCGGGTGGCTTGTGTTTTGTGTAAGGTGACCAGATGTCCCGCTTTTGGGGGGACAGTTCCGATTTTTAACAGTTTGTCCCACATCTTGCGGCCTTTAAAAAAGCCTTGATTACTCTTTATAATATTTTAAGTAATAATAATAAAAAAGACACCCCCTCCCCCCACCCTCCGTCAATGGTGTACTGCTTTAAATCTGGTCACATTAGTTTTGTGTTGGTAATTTTTTTTTTTTTTCATGAGGAGGCCTAGGATTTCTTTAGCTTGATTAGAAAATCTGTGAAAGTGAATACCCTTATTACTTAAAGTGAAATTGGAAATAAATGTTTTCCTATTTCATGCAAAATAGATTTGCCTATTAATTCATTCAAATAATTAATTCATTCAAAAAAATCAGTTCTGTCTATCAGTGACTGGGCACCTGATGAGCCCACCCCAGCCTAATGCTTTAGTTACCGCATGTAATTCACATGATGAAGACAGAAGGAAGATGGAGTGTGTCCCACTGACCAGAGGAGGAAATGAGGTTCTGAGAATAAGCTGCTCAGCTGCCTTGAAGCTGGGGGCGGGGGGGAGTGAAGGGGAGTGTTCTCCAGGGCACTTAGTCCCGGGCACGCAGCCTACTCTCCTGGTCCCAGAACCCGTCCCTATAAAGCACCAGCACTCTGGCAATTTCACCGTTTGAGCATTAAACACACTTTTGAGACAAGATTATGTGGTTTCCATCAAATCACTAGAATGAGCTCTACCAGGCCTGGGATACAAAGTTAGTTGGAATATTTCTTCAACCTGACTATTTATTGTATTTATTTACTTAAAATAGATCGAGTTCTTTTTATGCAAGAGGAGCCTCTGGTTTATAGAATTGCCAATACGTGGGGCAGAAGGAAGAATTTAGAAGATGGCTAAAGTATTGAAGGTATGGTAAGCCAAATCAGTGGAACAGTTGAAGACATTTGAATGAGGTCTGAAAGTTAGATAACAGGATCTTAGATCAATGCTAAGATCCTGATTTTGATTATTATCTTGTGGCTATGTTAGAGAATGTCCTTATCTGGGGTGAATAAGCATAAAGTATTTAGGAGGAAAGGGACATTATGCCTACAATTTATTCTCAAATGGTTTAGGAAAAAAATAGATCTCTATCTATCTATCCATTCATCCGTCCATCCATCCACCCACTGAGAACAATAAAGCAATTGTGTTAAAATGGGAACATTTTGGTAATCAAGATGAAGGATATATTTTTGCAGCTTTTCCCTATACCTGTAATTATTTCAAAACTTAAAATGTAATTTTAAAAAAAAGAAACTTTAAAATAAGGCTCTGGACAAGACATGCAATTCTGGAGGGCACAGTGCCAGGCGTGTAGGTATATTATCTTGTTTCCTGAGACGATTGCTGCAGGAAATACTTCCCTCCACAACATTTGGAGCTTGATTTCTGAAAACCAAATGACCATCGAGTTCCAAGAGCTAAAATAGGACCATTTCCCAGCTATTTATTTGACTGGCCCCCGAAAATGTATTTTGCCGAACAATGTGTACCAACATTTAAAAAGTGCACTCTTTTCTGGTTAAATGCTCCCAGTGTAATAATATATATCAACAACTATATTATTATCTCCCTTGTAGACAAACTAGGAGCCCAGTGCATGATTCAAAATCACGCAAAGCCACCCCCCCTTTGGTCCGGCCCTGCCTCCCTCTCCGGCCCTTGAAGCAGCTGTGGCCGCTGCTGATCAGGCCCTCCCTCAGCACAGGCGCACAGAGGCCCCTGCTGCCCCACCCCCGATGCTGTGAGCACAGCCTCCTCCTGTCTGGTCAACCCGTTACGGCGTCCCAGTTAATTAGCATATTTCTCTACTAGGGGCCAGGTGCACAAAAATTTGTGCACTTGGGGTGGGGGTGGTCCCTCAGCCTGGCCTGTGCCCTCTCGCAGCCTGAGACCCCTCAGGGATATCCACCTGCTGGCATGCCTGGCCAGCCTGGGTGAGGGGTTGAGGGCCATTTTCAGGCTGCCCACAGTACCTTCAGGGTTCAGGTCCCTACTGGGGTACCTTACCAGCCTGGGTGAGGGGCTGAGGGATGTTTTCAGGCTGCCCACAGCTCCCATTGACCCAACGTCCCAGAGAGGCTGGCTGGAATTAGGTTTCTGGGGCTTATTTATCTTCTATAATTGAAACTTTGTTGCCTTAAGCAGAGGCCTAGCCAGGCAATGAAGCCTCCTGTTTGCTTCAGCTCTGTGGCTTCTATAATTGAAACATTGTTGCCTTGAACAGAGGCTCAGCCAGCCTAGGCAGGCAGTTGCAACAGAAGCCTCCTATTTGCTCTAGCTCCGTGGCTGCTGGCCTCCATCTTGGCTGGGTTAATTTGCATACAGTCACTCTGATTGGCCGGGGGCATGGCTTGGCTGGGGGGCATGGCTTAGGTGTCTCAGAGTGGTGGTTAATTTGCATATTACTCTTTTATTAGATTAGATTGTGTGTGTGTGTGTGTGTGTGTATATATATATATATATATATATATATATATATATATATATATATATTTCTGCATGCTGAATTTTCAATTATCAATACCTAACATTAAAATATTCCAATAAATGTAGGAGGTACACAAACACCATGGTTAAGATTAAGACACGCCTTTGTGAAAGTATATTTTATACCCAAGGGGAGATGACATGAACATGGAAGGTAACTTAAGAACTAAACTAAAAATGTAAAAGAGCCCTAAAACTTAACAGCAGGTGAGATTACATGTCTGAAAGAAGTAATAGTCAACCTATATTTCAATTCTTCATGTATTGAGTGGTTAATGCATTTTCAGGTTGGCCTCTGTGCTTGACATCGGATTTTCAGCAGCATCTATAAATTTCAAAAAATGAATGGAGATTGAAATGCCAACGTGTGACAAATGGCGTTGGCAGTGTCCACAGTCTCTCCTGAAGTAACTGGGACATTAAGAACTTGATGGTTGGAGACTAGAAAAAGCCCTGGACCCAAAACCCTTTCTAGCCCTGGATCTGGGACATATACAAAGTCACCAAATTGCCACCCTCCTCTGATCCTCAGTTTCCCTGTGTATAAAATATAGAAGTCAGCATGTATGACATTGATGATGACATGTGGCCATCACACTCTGACCTGTGACACCTTATGAGCTCACCTTGTTAGCCAGAGGACATACACCCCCCGGGAGCATTCTGATTGTGCTGGAAGGAAATTGTATTGTATCTTCTATTGCTTGAGAATGTTGAGCTACCTGCTAGAATTCAGATGTCTTTGGGTTACCTGAGTAGTGTTGTTTTAGTGAGAATTTCCTTTTTAATGAGAGAAAATGGCAAGCAAACAAATATCTTTTCTTCTTAGGTTGAGTGTTCAAATTAACTTGTTTTTCTACTTTTCCCCTCTATTTCAAAAGAAATGTTCTCAAACTGAAAACATCATTAGGGAGCTTGGTAGTGCCATCTCTTTTCTTGTCCCAAGAAGAATTTACCTAAATCTTGGGAAGTCACCCCAATGCCCGTCTTTGGCATGCCATCTTAAATATTTTTCCACCTGTGCTATTATATATTTTTCTTTTTCAAATTGACTCATTTTTTTTTTAATCTTAAATGCTTACAACAACCTCATGCATACGGTAGTATGCTTGTCATCCATCTGGGTAAAATGCCCTACAGGTTAATATTTATAGTGATTAAGATTTATAGTTTACCAAATGTTCCCACATATTAGCTCATTTAATCCCTACAACAACCCCCAATTCTACAGGTAAGACAATGGCGGCTTAAAGAGGTTTAAGGATTTGCTATAGTTACACAGTTAATGCACGATTCACTAAAATTCAAGTTCAAGTCATCTAACTTCAGGCCCCAAGTTCTCTTTGCTACACTGACATTCTGGATTCCAAGGCTCATGTTGGTTTCTCTTCCCAGAAGCATTTTCCCTTCGGCTGTCTTCTCTTGCCCTGAAGCTGTGTGTGTGCTAATTTAGAGGAACATCTCCAGGGTGATATGTTCTCTGTTTATCATCATTACACTCTAAACTAGACTTTATGGTCTAGGCTAAGTAGTATATAGATCATGTAATGCATGGTTGATTTTTTTTTAAAGACAGAAAGTTCTGACATCTTGGTTTGATTTTTGTTTCCAAAAACTCATGAGCAGAAAGACCTGCTAATTTTCAGTTCCTAGAAATTGGGCTTATTTCCTTGCGAAGGCAAGCAAAATTGAATCCCTTTCCTCTTGGTTAAAGAAATCAGCTAAGTTGCTGATCGGAGCAAGATATTCTGATTTTCATTTATTTCTTTTTTAGCATGCATCGCCCCCGCTGGGGAGGGTGTCCCGGTTGAAAAGGAGTTAGCAATACAGTCAAAGAGATTTCCTTTCTTCCTTTCTTCCTATGGAGCATGACCTTTGCTTTTTTCAACTTCCTCAATTTAGATTCAGTAAATTGTCATAGAGCGGCCACAACACCTGCTTGGGTACTTGAGAAATTGACTTTTCCTGCAAATTACCCTGATCAGTGACCTTGTCTTGGCTACCAAAGGGTCCGGGGAAGGAGGGAGGCTGTACGTGTGGCCGTGCCCCGGCCCACGATTGCTATTCAGCCCTTTGAAGTTCCCAGTTATCTATGTAATGTACAGACGTGCATTCTGAAACAACGCCACATTCTGATCACCCACCGGAAACCCCCACTGTCGCCTCTGAGGGACCCGCACTTGATCTTGCGAGGGGTGGACCGCAGTCCCATTTCAGAGCGTCCCTCCGCGGCTTCGTCAAGAAGGGGGTACGTGGTAGCGTTGCCTTTTTGTTGTGAGTGGCTATCCCGGCCACGTCTCCCGTGTGAGTTATCACGGAAGAGTGATGACACAGACGATTGACACGCTCAGGCGGCTCAGCAGAACGTGCATCTTTCCAAGGTGCTTCTTTTGGAAGAAAAGTTAAGATCGTGCCTCCTGCCACACAGAAATGGGATGAGATCAAAGGTCACCCCTGGAAGCTCAGGAGGTAAAATTATATTTTTATCCTCTGGCTTTGATTCGGGGCGGCTTGCTGCCTTTTTTTTTTAAAGAAATTAATTGCTCTCTCCAGCCAACAGGTGTGAGCCCTCAAGTGTGGGCCCAACGGCTGGCTGCCGGGCGGGCAGCTTAAAGGCCCATAACTCACTGCAACCTTGAGCTCCCGCAAATTGGTCCAGGAGCAAGTTCTAAACGTACTTCAAGGCCAGATGACATGGGAACCTGTGTCCCTGTCAAATATCAAAGAAAAACAGTTAGACTGTAAAAATGTAAACTTATAAAGCGTGCACTTAATTCTGACAAGCTTTTAGGATCGAGTTGCAGATTTTAGGCAATAAGGCGGCTTAGGCTGAAATTGGCCGTAGGAAGCGGAACCTGAAAGCTCCTTTCGAATTATATGGGGAGCCCCTGACTCATTTCTCCCACATCTGTTCAGTTTAATTTAGGCAAGGAGTTGGACGCACAATTGAGGGAATCAGATTCACTTTTTACCCATGATTCTTGTAACTCCCAAAAGCCAAAGATTTTTCTTGTTTTTTGTTTTGTTTTGTTTTTTTTCCATGAAGTTTCAAACAGGTTCGCTTGGATTTTGCAACTGATTAAAACACTTTCAAAACATTGTTTCAAACACCGTGGTGCTGTGAATGAAAACACAAGGTGTTATTGGTTTTTTTTTTTCCTAAACAAATGAAAGAGCAGAGCTTCCTAAAACATTTTTCCTCATCTGAGTCAGTTTAGGATGTCTCCAGAAAGCCTCGTGTCATCCGGGCCTCCTGAGCCACCAACATGGAAGGAAGGGAGGTTATGAAAGCCATGACACAGAGACCACCTAGCAACCTTTTGCGGGATGAACCGAGGCTGGCACTGAAGATCATCACAGCTTGTCTGCCTCTGGGTGTGCAGATGCATTGTGGGTATGCCAGCTCACTGGGTCACCGCGAAGCACTGATGAGCTGAAACTGGGAGTCTGCCCTGGAGTTACCTTCCATCAGTTCAACAGTAACCGCCCTCCCACTGTCCCTCCGTCGTGGAGGACCACGCGAGTCCCTGGGACGCGTGGGGGGACAGGGTGACTTTTCCAAGTAAATACTTGGGACTCACACATCGCGCCTGTCATGGAGGAGGGGAAGGAGCCTTGGAAGAAAATGCATAGGACGCCAATGCCAGGTGTCTGCGTTGCTGGGCCCTTGAGTTCTCTTCTGCCCTGAAGTTCTGGGAGTCAAGCACAGGCACCCCGGGAAGTGCCCTGGGGGGCTCAGCCCTGTCCGAATGCTGGAGAGTCAACTCTGTTTCCGATTCTCCAGGCTTTAAGGACTCTGCTGACTGGAGGGTGAGCACATTTCCTGCTTCCCCTGGCTTCCAGCCCCCACCCCCACCCCCAACTCCGAGAAACATGGGCTCAGTGGCCAGGCTGCTGATTCCACACTGTTTTCTCACATGGAAAGGGGGTGAGACCTCAGCACGTGAACTGTGTTCCCCACAACATATGGTGGAGAAAACAGACAGTGGGAAGGGAAGTGATTTGTGAGGGCCCATCCCAACATGCGTTCTATTGTGTTGCCAGAAATGATGGACTTAAATAAATGGCTCTTTTTGGAATTTATACTCGTGCCTTATTCCCTTTTTTTTTTTAAATGGAAACGAAAATCCTCATGTCCACGTAGAAAGTCCCATTTATTTATGTGGCTCCCTGGCCGGGGCCCTCCCCCTCCTGACTCCCTTACCCCAGCAGAGCCCAAGACATCTTGTGTGTGGAAACTGCATGTCCCTTCGCAGCCCAGATGAACAAGAAGAGATGAGGTAAAGGGGAGGGTAAGCAATTAGTGTGGAATCCTGAACTCCAGATTCTGCTCAGAAATTTTTATGGCTTTTTTGGAGGCGGCGGAGGGAGAGACTGGGTTCACTCCGGGAGACTGCGAAGCCTGGTGCAAATTAATGTGCGTGGGGCCACATTCTCTATTGTGATTTTGTCCAGCGCACCGCCTGTTGTTGAGGAGACATTAGTACCTTCACGCTGGCAAAACAGGAACCTCATCTGGGGTCTGTTCGCGTGCGGGCATGGTAAGCATACTTAGATGAAGTGTGTTTTATTTAAAAGTGTTATTTACAAACATGCTGGCAAAAGAATCATTGAAACAGACATTTTCCCTAATGGATTTAAAGACAAGCAAATGAAATTAATCAAGAGAGTCTTGCAGTTCTTAATTTTATGGTTTGTGGCTGGGGTGGTGGGGGGCGGGCGGGGGAAGGAGGGGGACAGCCTGACACAGGCCTGATACAGAGCAGCACCATGTGAGCACATCATAGCGCCCTTGTTACAAAGAAGGAAAAAGCAAATTAGGCCAGGCTAAGGTTTAGAATGCCTGCAGAGCACGGAGACAGGCTGGAAACGAGCCAGGGGTCACAGTGGACCAGACACGGAGTCACATATATAACCCTGCTTATAGATTTTCTTTTTAAGTGAGGGGGTGGAGAGATGTAAGATACAGGGTTGTAAAGCTGGGAGTTTGGAATGAAACATCTGAGGTCTGGGAAAGCCCTCACGGTGGGCAGTTCTGGTTCTGTCAGAGAGGAGCCATGAGGAAAGGTTGAAGATACATCAAAGAGGGCCACAAAATTTACAGCAGGACCGAAAGCCCACAGACGTGAGGAGGAGCAGCAGTGGAAATGCAGACACGGGCCAGAGGCTGATGGAGGCTCCTGCAGACCAAGGAGTGCCCTCATCCTGGCTCTCTGGACAAAACCAGGGCCGGCACAGGTGTCGGGACATGGGCAATGGCATAGTGAGCACGCACGCCAGTCAGCTTAGCCTCCTCACCGGATGTGCAGGGTGGGCCAAGCCTGTCTTTCCGATCGGTCCGACACCACTTCTCTCTTATCTCCTGTGCTTCAGCCAAACTGACTGGTCCCTGGTCCCCAAACCCGGTGCTTTCCTGAGTGGCTGGAGAGAGCATCTTCCCACCCGTCTCCAAAAGTACAGATCCTGCTCACGGCCATCCCTTCCAGGAACTTTTCTGAGCTCTCAGCCAGCCTGTACGGCCCCTGTGAAGTCCTCTCCCACCCCAGGACATTGTAACTTCCTTTACTTTCCGCCCTCAAGAGCTCCCATAACCAACAGTCTCGTGGCTAGCGCTCACTGAGAATTTTTCTTGTTCTTCCCGTGTGTTATTTTATTCCCCCAATAGCCACGAAGCCCATTTTAGAGGCGATGAAATGAGACACAGGGAGGTGAAGTCATTTGCCCCAAGTCACGTTGGTGACATGAACCAGCATTCACACCCTGGGGTTCAGACCCTAGAGCACAAGCTCTTAGCAACTCTGCCTTGTAAGCAATTGAAAGGACACATTTGCAGCGTGTCTCCCAACAACTGTGGGACACCGCTGGCCGATATGTGGGTACCAACCTTTCCCTCCACTTTATCTGGCAAGCTCATTCCCCTGTCCCATTGCTGAGTTTCCCTCTTGCTTACAATAGTGGGCCAAATACTGCCCCCCTCAAAATTCATGTCCACCTGGGACCTCAGAATGTGACCTTATTTAGGAATACGGTCTACGCAGATACAATTCATTAAGATGAGGTCAGACTAGATTGAGCAGGCCCTGAATCCAGTGACTGGTGTCGCTGAAGACAAGACACACAGTGAGAGACGGAAAATTCTACATGGCAATGGAGGCGTCATTAGAGTGATGCAGCTGCAATCCAAGGATTGCAGCCAGAATCCAGGAAGGGGCAACGAAGGATTCTTCCCTGGAGTCTCTAAGGGCACGAAGCTCTGCCGCCACCTTGACCCCAGACTTCTGACCTCTGAGGCCATGACAGAAAACATGTATGTGGTTTGTGGCGTTTTGTTACGGCAGGTCCTGGGAAATTAATACCGTCACCTTTTAATTTCATTATCCCATGATTGGGTGCCTTCATCTTTGTTTTCTCCACCAAGAAATTGGATAAAGATGTATATAACTAAAATTCCTGCAAAAGAAGTCAAAGAAATGGCTAAAGAGATCTTTTACTCAACTTAGAAAGATCTGACTTAAGATATGGCGTGTGTGACCTTCCTGAAAATCACTCTAGAGGAGGCTGGGGTGGACATGGCAAATGGACGATGGTTATTCTTCACAGTAACCAGAACAGGTGCCATAGAGGCCAATGTGACTGCTGATGGGGAGAGGTGTGACAAAATGCATTGTAAGAGCAAACAGACAAGGGTTTCAATACCCCAACCGGAAAGCGACAGGCATAGGTGCTCCCAGATAATTCAGGCTGATTGGTCATGAGAGGCTTCTCAGAAAGGCATGTATCATCATCCCTGGTTATCAGTTCTCCCACATTTGACACAGCCTGGGGTTTTAATAACTCTGCACTCATCTCCCCCAAGTGGTGGGTTGTGAGCTTGCTCTGTGAGCTGGACCTTTTTCACTTAACACTTCATCACTTAGCATGATTCTTCCCTCCATAAACTTTGTGGAATCTGAGAGGAAAGAAGGAAGAAGACATTCCTCTCTGTCCTGAGAAATACTCAATGCGTTGGAGATGGAAGATACTTAGAATAATCATCATGGAAAACGCTGTAGGCCAGTGCAAGTCTGGCCAAAGCTTTCAGTGTGAATCCTAACACTTAACCACATGCTTCAAAACTAGCTATTATCCAACTGCTTGTACCAAACCCATCCATGATTGATTACAGGATAATTAGTTAATATGGAAATATTTGTATCATGAATTACTAATTTCAAAGAAAGCTCCCATTCACAATCCCCCCCTGATCTTAGCCAAAGCTCTGGAAAGTAGATGGAGCAGATATTATTAGCCCATTTCAAAGAAGATGCTACTGAGAGCCAGGGAGGTCAACTAAACTGGTGATTGACTTTGGCAACAGAGTCCTCACGGGCCTTCACTCTGGAAGGGACCTTGGCGACTGTCCACTTGGACCTCAGGCCAGGGAACTGATGCGCAAATCTATTTTCTAATGGGCCCAGAAGGACCAGGGTCGTCATGGATGTGAGCACACATCCCAGGGAGCATCAGAAGATATGGGGTGGATCTGGTACAGTCCTACCTGGCCACCAACCAGACAGGTAGCCAGGTGGGCCCCCTCTGGCTTTGAAAGCCTCACCTCTGAAGTGGAAGCTTGTAGCATCTGGTCTGGAATGGCATTCCTAGTTCTTAATGTTGAGCCCAACCCACCAACCTCGTTCTAGTCTTTTTTTAACCCTTTAAATTCTTTAATGTTTACCCTCAAGGGTAGGCAGCTGATGCACCAGATACAAGCATGAAGCGAAATATTATCATTTTGAATAAACACAGCACTCAAAACTCTTAGATATTAATTTTTGTGAGTAAAAAAAAAATGGTAGTTTTAGTTTTGCCTCATAAATTGGATGTAGGAGCTTATTTCAGCCAGGGACTCTGAAGGTGCTCAGGAGATACTGAATAACAGCTTTGTCATTTAAATCAAGGAATCCCCCAGGATTGCCAAACCTTAAACTTTGCTAATTTTGAATGCCAGACATTTATTTGTCCAGATTAATTATAAACAGGTCAAGAGGATGCAAATTAAAAATGTCCTTGTGGATGTTTGTTGTTCAAACAAAAGGGAAACATTTATCTCTAAATAAATGATCTGTCACTACTTTATACACGTCTCTTCTTTGCAATCCACCCTACACCCCACTCCTGGATCCATCTTTCTAATGTGTCTCCTTCTGTGTGCCATCCCCCATGACCTTTAAGACCACTCCCTTCTCGCCAAACAAAGTCCGGTCCTACCTGTCCTGCCTCTTGGCCCCTTTTTCCACAGTGCCCCTTGATAAACACTTCCGGGCATAGGTCCTAGAGGTATGCCCATTCATTGTCACTAGAAAAGGTGGAGACCCGCCCTTGTGCCTTTGCCTTCTTCTCTTTGGCTGAAATCGCTTCTCCCTTTTACATCTCAGATCTACCAGGTGTACCGGTTAATAATGCGGATTTTTTTTCAATAGATAGAGTTACACATCCTAGGGCTAGCCCGGCCAAAAATATCGAAGCAGTGACATTCACGTGGCATCTCTTCATATTGTCTCTAAGTCTGGCCTTCCCAGCCAGACTGGAAGCTGCCTGAGGGCAGAGACTGGGTCTTCTTGACCTCAGCAATAGCCTTAGAGAGGCATAACAGATAGCTCCTGACAATAAACCAGAGAGCCAGACCCTGGTCGAGTTGGGAAGTAGCTTCTCCATGTCATGATGTGGTGGACCTGTTGCTGAGCCATTACTGAGTCCCTCCATAAACTCAGTGTTACACTCTTCCAGCTCTCAATTCCTTACTCTCAAATGCTTCCTTTCTGATCGGGATTTTACAAAAGATAGCTCATATTTTAACGTATTGTTTGATTTCACTCTCCTCTTCCACAGACTTTATATTTGAATCTCCTAAATCTGCACACAGCAACCTAATTAAACAGAGAAATTCTCCATGCTGCATCTCCAAGGGAAAGCCGTGGCCTCTCTTGCTCCCTGCGCTCCCTTTCCTCTTGCAGAATTATGTTGGCAGACGGTGGAGTCTCAGACCCAAGGAATGTTTCCATCACGTGAGACTCTTCGGTGCCCAAGAAAATTTCAGCGACAGTGTCCTTTGCCTATAATTTGGGGTCAGAATGGGTACCACCTCATTGCCTCATTGTTACATGCTCCTCGGAATGGTTCCCACGTTTCAGCGCGCTGCACACACAGAGGCCAGTGGAGGAAGCACCGCAGGGTTTGGCCTCCGTTGCACAGAGGGAATCTGAAATTCAAAGAAGATGCCATTTCTCCATCTTGGGTCCAGATGAGGATTCAGAGCATAACTCAAGACTTTCAAAAGATGATTCATGCGCTGGAGGAGTTATGGTGTGGAATATTTGACGGGCGTGGAGAAGTAGTAAATTCCCCTCTTCTCATTGTTTCCAAACAAGTCTTCCCATGGTTGGGACCTGGAAGCGTTAGAGCAGGTAAAATATGCCCCTTTTCAGAGGATAGGGAAGAAATCCTTCTGAAAAGCTTAGTTCTGGTGATTTTCAATAGAAGAGAATTACTTATGTCATAGCAGGAATAATACACACGAGTTCGTTAGTAGAAATCTTGGGCGGACCCTATGTTTTGTTCTGGTTTTTACAGTGCCAGTTCCCCTCCTATAAAACTGGGATAATAATATTTGCCTTCCTTCCTGTCCAGGGTTCCTAGCAGGATCAAACTGGATAGAAGATAAGAAAGCACTTAAAAAAAGAGTAAGTATAAGGGAGCATTGTTTTTACTCATGAAGGTTTGGCTAGCTTTAATGTTGCACATGTCTTTGAAAGAATGAGTTGAGTACCGATCTCTAGGTTTTACACGTACATTCGTGTTTTCCTACTGTGCAACCTGTACCTTCAAAATTATTATTTGTCAGCAAAACTCTTAAAATTCTTTAAAAATAAAGGTAAGTGAGAACTGCTGCTCCTGGGAAGGTGAAGTAGACATACCTTTTCCTTCCTCTCCCTCGAATGCAACTAAAAACCCTGGACGTTATATGTAAAACAAGCATAAGAAGACTCTGAAAGGTGCCAAGGAGAAGGCACATGGGCTGGTGACTACAGAGAATGAGTTGAATTTTCGTGATGCTGCATACGCCCCAGACTGAGTGCGGAAGGAGCCAGCAACCTAGAAATGTCACAAGTGCAGACACAAAAAGCTCCAACAGAAGCCTGGTCTCTCTAGCCAAGGAAAGGAGCAGCCTAGCAAGAAAGAGAACATTTGGAAAACAGCCATCCTCTGCCGCTAAAATCACAGGAAAAAACCTGTAGCCTCACCCACACCACAGCAGCAAGGACAGTGGGCACCTAGACGTCAGTCCTCACCAATAATGAAGTGACACGGTGCCAGCTTCCAGCCCAGGGCTTTGGAGATTGTCGGCTTCTGCATCCTGTCCCTTGCAAGGCTCATTCGGAAGGAAGCCAGCTGCCACATGCAAAGGTGGACTTCTCTGAGACCTCCATGCTGTGAGGAAGCCCAAGTTCGCTGTGTGGAAAGGCTGCATGGAGAATGCGGGATGCCTGGCTAGCCCCGGCTCTGCCACTGTCCCAGCCCGCTGCCAGACATGTGGGTGGAAAAGCCACTTTGGACAGCCCAGGCCAAAAGCTGGGATATGAAGAAACAAGGAACTCAGCCAAGAGCCAGAACCACGTCCCTGGCATGTGATCCCCAGTGAGCCGTGCCATTCATCGTTAGCCATTTGAGTCATTCTGATCAGAGGTGAGCCGTCTCTACTGTGCCCTGCCTGAATGGCTCACCCACCAAATCATCAGCATAAGATAAGGTTACTGTTTAAATACTAATGTTGGGGCGCGTTGTGGTGTTGCGGAAGAGAAGTGGAACACTGACTTAGCCGTGTAGTTAGCACTAGCGAGAGTTTCCTCACAGCGAGGAAGATGCTCACCTTTGGAGTCGGTTGACCGGGGTTTGAGACCACTCTCTGCCTTGTACTAGTTGTAGAATCTCGAGCAAGTTAGACTCCCCAAGGCTTAGTTCCTCCATCTATAAAACAGAGGTGATAATTATACCTACCTCATAGGATTTTGTATAGATTAAATCGGGCAATGCATGTAATTGCTCAAGGCATAGTTATTATTTTAATATTTATTACATAAAACATATATAAATACTGCATCATATATCATAGGCGCTCAATAAATACTCAAAAATAAATACTTTTTTTGTTTCACTTCCATTACTAGGACATGTCTATCTTTTCTGCTTTGGATAATAAATGAAACACATATCTGCCTTCTTCCAGTCTAAAAATATATTTCTAATGAAAGAAGATGACTAAGAGGAGTTTTGTGAGTTTTTTTTCTTTTAAATTAGGAAAAGATTAACTTGTATCGTGGATTTTCCTTGTCAGACTGTAGTGGTTTCATCAGCAGTCTTTCAGATCACAACAATCTCTCTTAACATTCAGGCAATATTTTCCTTTCAAATACATGGAAAGATCCTAAATACATTGAGATCAGCAATGCCAGTCCAAACTAATGAACTTCCTCCCTCCCTCCCTCTCTTCTGTCCTCCCTTTTTCCTTCTTTCCTTCCTTCCTTTTTTCCTTCCTTCCTTCCTTCCTTCCTTCCTTCCTTCCTTCCTTCCTTCCTTTTTCTTTTTATTTCTTTCAATAAATACTCCTCTATTCTAAGGAAGAGCCAGGTCCCAGACCAGGCCCTGAGAGTTCAAGGGCATAGCAAGGCAGATACAGCCCCTGGTCTCCTGTAACATGTAACATATGGGGAGACTAACATCAGCCATCAGCCACAGGAGTAAATGTAATACTACAACCATGGAAGTGCCTCAAGGAAAGTTATGTTGTGTTACACAAAGGGGCCCTTACCAAGTCTGGGGCAGTGGAAGAGGGGATTGGAGAAAGCTAATGGAGGGCTGAAGAATGCATAGACTTCCCAGGTGATGAGACTAACATGTGCAAAGGCCCTGGGACAGGAGGGGGCAGGAGAAGGCCAGAGGGCTGGAGAGCAGAGAATGGGAAAGAGAAGGGTATTAAGTGAGGCTGGAGGGTGGGCCTTGGAGGTCTTGGGAAGGACTTCAGTCTTTTCTAAGAGCAAGGAGAAGCCACTGACGTGTTTTAGGTAGAGGAGTGATAGTCTCAGATCTTCATTGTTGGGTGATTGCTCTGACTGCAGTATAGAGAATGCCCTAAGAGAGGGGGAAATGGGAGAGGAGAGGCCATTGCAGTAGATAGAGAGCATGCATGTATGGCAACAGTGGAGACTTGTCAAGAGGTACTTTTAAAGTAAAAGGGACACATTAGGTAATGCATTGGAAATAGACACAGAGGAAAACATGGAAGACACCCCTGAGTTTTTTATTTGTGCCCCCAGGTGGTAGATTGCACTTTTGACTAAGACAGGGGACCCTGGAAGATGACCAGCTCTGGAGGAAAGAACAGGGGTTTTGCTTTGCATCTGTTGAGTGTGAGGGACCCATGGGACGTTCAAGTGCAGAGTAAAGGCGCAGTAGGCTGCATGGGCTTGGAATTCAGAGGGAACTCCTGGGCTAGAGACATTAAGAGTGCAAATACTTTGCCTGTAGTGGTGGCTGGTGTGGGTAAGATGACTTAGGCAGAGCAAATAAAGAGGGGGCCTGAGGCTGACTGAGCCTTATGCAGTGTCACTGTTTAGCATTCTTGGAGAGGAGAAGAGGATTCGGAGAGGGGGAGGGAGAACTAGGGGAGTGGAGCCTCCAGAAGACAAAGGAACAGTGGGCAGCATTAGCGCTGCCTCAGCATCTATTTTCCAAATAGAGGAGTAGGACCCTGTGAGGACTTGCTGAGTAAGCCTCTAAAACGAGGGATGGAAACCAAGTGCCCGTTTGCTTACAGAGAAACACTCCTTGGGGACTTGAACAAAGCAGACTGGCGGGACAGGCGGAGGGAACCACGGATGAGCAGAAACGGAGGAGATGGAGACGGTGCCTTAAAGAACTCTTCAAGACGCTTTGGGTATTGAGAGGATGAGAAAATGAGAGGTGGTTGCTGGTGGGAGACTGGGAATCAAGGAAAGATAGGTTTCATTCTGTGAGATTTGAGCAGATTTAGAAGTCAAAGGAAGACTCTGAAAGGAATGGGTGATTAATTCAGAGTTGAGGTTTCTTACAAGGACAGGAGGGAGTAGAATTGAAAACACACATGTAGGATTTGGTCTGACACAGGAGAGACGGCTTCAATACTGCAAAGCAGAAGTGGGGACACTGGTGTTTGGAGGGTGAGAAGGTGGGGGAGTCCCCGCTGAACGCGTCCCCTTAGGAAACATCCTGACTGTGTCAGTGTGTGCTTGGGACACAGAAGCCACTCTAACTATTTGAATGGAGCTCATTTAATGCCAAGAATCGTTCATGGGGGTGGGGGGATTCTTATTGAAGTCACCGGAAGGCTTAACAAGAGAACATTAAGGCACCACCAAGGTAGTTTCCTCCAAAGGCAATGGCCATCCCTAGGGCTGGAGGAATAAAGGAAGAGGTTGGATTATTCAAACATAGAGCCTCATAGGCGGGACCAGGGGGGGTGGGTCCTGGCAGCACAGAAGGTGGCCAACTGCCCCTTCCATGTGTCCTCTTGGGGCGGGGAGCAGGGTGACTATCTGTGACCCTTGTGAACTCATTCGGGAACCCCTGAGGACTCCCAGGGAGCTCTGCTCTGAGGGGCACTGGCACTGTCGTCGGGTGGAGCAAAGCCAGGGATGTGGGTGAACCCATCCACGTGGGGCACGTACCCCTTGGAGCTGGCGCAGCCTGAGGAAAACCAAGCCTGGTGCTTTTCTCTGGTCAAATCATTGTTTAACAAATGACTGTGTAAGCACGAAAAGTGTTGAAACCGGGTTCCTCAAAGTCCTTTTAAAACACTCTCCCAGAGACTGGAAGAGGACAGGAGAGGTGGAGAGTTAAAACTGATTGGGTGTGGCTCAGTGGTTGAGCATCAACCTAGGAACCAGGAGGTCATGGTTGGATTCCTGGTCAGGGCACAGGCCCAGGTTGCAGGCTCCATCCCCAGTGTGGGGTATGCAGGAGGCAGCCGATCAATGATTCTCCTCATGGATGTTTCTCTCTCTCTCTTCCTCTCCCTTCCTCTCTGAAATCAATAAAAATATATATATTTTTTAAAGAAACGTCATGGGAGCCTCTTTTGCCTTTTTTTGAGGGTGGGCTATCCTTGTGCCGAGCCACTAGGGTGAGAAAACACGGCAAAAACGCAGACCTGGAGGCCAGAGTAATTCCAAACTCACATCAAAGTGACTGAACACAGGATGGAGGAGGTACATCGAGCCCAAAAGTCCTTGGGGAGACACGTCCTGCACCAGCCTTAGAAGCCCCTGCATGGAACTTTCCAGCAAGAGGAAACACAGACAGTACTTCTATGCTACCTCCGTTCTCCTGGCGCCACAGAATTCTCTGGAGACCTCTGGACCCTCCCCCCAACCTGCAGGATGCAACTAGGAATTCAATCAGGCCACGAAGATTTGGGGTCCGGGGCCCTTGGCGAATGTTCACAGATGGCCTGCAGTGCGCCACCCCATCAGAGCTTCCCCAGCGAATTACTCTAAAATGATCCAGTGATGGGCAGGGCGCTGATGGCTACAGGCCCTAACGGACCCTCCCTCCTCCGGAGGAACCCTTGGCGCCTGGGACCATGTTCAGGGCGCCCTGTGGACGGGAAGGAACAGCTCGGATGCTGGGTCATTCAGTCCATTCCCTGCGCTGCGCTGGGACCCAGCTGAGTCCAAGCAGCCCTGCAAGGAGGCCCCTCCTTGCTCAGAAGTGCTCAGGGGTGGAAATTCCACTTTCCTTGGCAGCTCATCCCCTTGTTTTGATTGTTCTCTTGTTCTGCGCAATCCCTCTGTGTGGGGTTCTCTTTTTTGAAACTTCTTCCAGCTCCGAGCGGTGTTTTCCCTCCTGTAACTTAATCCACAGAAAGCGACTCCTCGGATAACATCTTCTCACCGATTGTGCAACTGCTGTTGTCTCCCTCAGACAAGGAGGGGCAGCCTCTCCCTGCCCCGTCCTCCCGTCCTGAGTGGCTTCCTTTGGTTTGTTTAGGGTTTTCTCCGCCCCTTGGGCAAAGTCTCCAAAATCAGTGCATCTTAAGAAGAAAGAAGAACTCGCAGTGGCATTTGCTGGGAGCGAGCGGATGCCAGGTTTTTCAGCGTCTGGGTCGAGGTGTGGCGTGGCGGTCCGTAAAGCTCGAGGTCAGGGAAGGACGTCGGGGGCAGTGACAAGGAAACTGTTTTTCTTTGCAGTGTCAAGGGGTGATCAAGGTGATTTGACAGTTCAGTGTTGATTAAAACACACATGTGGACAACACGTCCAAGTGTGCCCACCGCCTTCGTAGTAAACAAGGCCCAAACCCCACGGCTGTTGTTCAGTTCCTCCCTGAATCAATCTCTCTCTCTCTCTCTCTCTCTCTCTCTCTCTCTCTCTCTCTCTCTATCTCTCTATCTCTCTATCTCTCTATCTCTCTATCTCTATCTCCCCCCCTTCCCCTTCCCCAGCCTGTTCTCAGCTCCCATGGGCACCGCACCCACCCATACACCCACAGCTGCCTTTGGGCAAACCCCATGCTCCTTTTGAAGTTCAGCTGTTCCACCCTGGCAGCTGGACGGCAGGCTGCCGTGTGGCGCCCCTCGGCTTTCCCTCCCTTCCCCAACCCCGGGCTGGTCAGAACCCGGCACTGCACTCAGGGGACCTCGGAGCTAATCTGAGCCTCATTTCATCCTCCGCCTCCCAGCATTCAGCCCTGCAGAATGGCGAGTCATATTTCTGGATGCGTGGGCCCCCATCCCCATCGATGGCCATCGATGTTTCACCATTTGAAGAGCTGAGATCAGTGAGCCTCGTTGTGATAGAAGCTGGGGTCCACTCAATGCCTCTCCTCCTCCGGGAAGACCCCCCAGCACCAGCCTCGTCCACTGTCACCTCTAGGTCATTGCTTCTCAGCATGCACCTCACATTGGCCTTGGGTCCTTTCCTGCCCCCACCAGACGCACACTCCTCACACTCGCCCCTCATTGGTCAGCTCTGTCTCATTTCCTCACCACGCCCTGTTATCAGTTGGCTGCCAACGAATTCCCCACCCCAGTCCCAGCTTCCGGGCCCCACCCTCCAACTGGCCAGTGGCTAATAAAGAGGTGTTAACCTCCTCAAGAATGTCCTTTTCTCCCAGGGGAATGGGGACACTGTCAACTTTCCAGAGTACATTTCCAAAGGCACAAGCTCAGTACATCTTATTTGTATATTTTTACACCTAAATGTTAAATGTATACATTTATGGTCCATTTACCGTATTTTCTGGCGTATAAGACGACTTTTTAACCCAGGAAAAACTTCTCAAAAGTTGGGGGTTGTCTTATACGCCCAGTCGTCTTATACGCCGGAAAACACAGTACTTTCCAAGGACTGAATGAGGGTTGCCGTAGGACTCATTCAACAGAACTTTAAACATGGAAGGGAAAAGGCTAAGATCTTTTTGTGGTCAGAGCAGGGAGGTAGGCATCCCCATTCTGAAACCCGGCCAGCGTGTCCATGTAGCTAAATGTTCCATTGGACCTCGATCTTGCCAGCAAACGAAACAAATTATTTGTGGAGAAGAGACCCACTCCCTCAATTCCTGAACACAGAGCTATTCTCTCCTGACAAAGATGGCTTGGGGCGGGGGGGGGGGGGGGGGGGGGGGGGGGGGGGGGGGGGGGGGGGGGGGGGGGGGTGGTTAGTGAGGCCTGGGGCAGAGTGAAATTGACAGCTTGCTCCTCCAACTTTAGGTTTTAGCGGTGGCTCCATGAGGGCCCGATGGAGCTGGAGAAAGGAGATTTTGCTGAAATTGGTCAGTTTTCAGAGCTGTGCTGTCTGCCATGAGGCCAGACACAGACGCGCTGTGGACACACACGGGGATGGGGTGTTACCTGAAATGGAAAGTGGGCCTCGAGTTCCTCCCTGGAGACAGTGTCTGTGTGTGTGCGCCGCCCTCGTTGTTGGGGTTTTCTTTCTGTTATGAAAGCAAAATGGGTTTCAATTCTGAAAGTAACCTCCGCGCTCACTCGGAGCCTGGCCCTGGCCCTGGCCCTGGCCCTGGGTGCAGGCCACCATGGCCACGGCGGTGCCGTCCCCTCCCTCACAGACATCCAGGACAAAGCAGACACCACTTAGGAAGGTGAGATGACTTTTGAAAATTAGACAAACTCTTTCGAGGGTTGATTTCCTTGATCTCTGGACCTACATCCACTAACCCACACTCGGAGACCATCCGTGCCACTGTTCGGGAAGGTGGCTCTGATGGGTTGAAACTGACATTGTATATCCAGGAAAGAAAAGCGACACAACACGAGTTTTTTTACTTTTTTTACTTTTTTTTATGCCCATTTCCAAGGAACCACCTCCTGCTGAACGTGGCCTGATAGAAATCCAAGATAAAACTCTCAGGGATTCTGCTAATCATAAAGGGCCACTTCACAGACAATTTTTACCCACTGAGAACGGCTCCCATTCACTGAGGTTCTTTCTTAGCTGTTCTAAACTCTATCTCATCAAACGCTTATCTTTTAGCTATACAGAGCAGCACTTACAATGATAAGTTTCAGGAAGAAGCGAGGAGAGAAGGCATTTCATGCGTAACTAAGACTAGGCAGCAGCCAAGGAGATGTCTGTCTGTCTTATGAGGAATTCAGCCCCTGGTCAGTGACTATTCTGGGCCTGTATGATCGGCTGTGCTATCACAGGACCTCTCGCTACTAGGATACACATGTAAGGTGATGCCCGGCGCTTTCTCCCGACGCCATTGGCAATGTCCAGGTTCCATCGATGGTGCCTTTAAACTGTGACGATATACCAGGATTTCCCTTTCTGGCTCTTCTCATACGGTGCTGTCTATCAGACAAAAATTATCTTTCAGAGGTTGTTGCTTTTTTATCTTCTGTTGCTTAAACAATCATCTTCTGTATTGTTGAGAAAAACTCCAAGCTGTCAGCTTTTGTGGACTCAGGTCTCTGGCAAACCCAACACTCCCCCCAGCTTCTCAGCCCCATCTGCTAATAATTTAATGCTCTGTATGTTTTAATCATTTCATTAGGCATGACTTTATTTTGAAATGCAACTAATTCTTCAGTTCAAACAAACAGTCAGTAATTCTAAAAATGAGACCATTCTTTTCTTCTGATAGAGGTTGGCTTGGAAGAAATATCACACCTATTTTGAGAAGGGTGAAAGAATTCAAGGGCTCTTAATTTTTTTTAAAATCATTGCTTCTTAAAAGTGGACAAGATCTTAGAAATTTTTTTATTCTCTCCACAGGTATCCAACTAACGTTTGAAGAAATGTTCCCCTGTCTTTCTGAATACTTAGTGATAACGCCACTATTATTATTATCATGTAGGCTTACCAGCAAATACACTTTAAAAAACAACTATGTCATGAAATACTTCATCCCTATATTTATGACAAAGAATACAAAGAGGAAGCTGGCCCCGCTATCGAGCTTGTATATTTTATGAGCTTGTTTTCTTTCTAGGAGTTGATAAGGCAAGTAGGATCATACTCAAGGGGGCAGAGAATTTACAAGATGCCTTGTGTAATTTGTGTGTGTTATCCCTGACATTCAAACATATTCTACAACAAAAAGTGAAGCTGCTGAAATTTCAGGACCATATTATGTTGATGTCTCAACTTATAAAATGGCTGTCTTTATTTTCAATGCTTGTATTAATAGCTAACAATAAAATGCTGTTTCAACTTTTTAGAAGCACAGTAGCCTTTCACATACAGAAGATCCTTAAGTTTTTGTTGAAGCATCCTGTACAATAAAACGCTACTACTATGCAAATTGTCCCCTCCGGAGTTCGACCAACTGGGAATTCGACCACTCGCTATAACATGCGCTGACCACCAGGGGGCAGCGTGGAACAAAGGAAGGCCCTGGTCGGCCCTGATCGCCAGCCAGGCCTAGGGACCCTACCCGAGGGTGAATTTCGTGCACCAGGCCTCTGGTTGGTATACAAACAGGTAGCACACACATCAATGTTTAGCATTTGCATCTTAATGGAGCCTTAACAGCAAATGGCACAGTGCACTTTCTGATACAAGCTCTTCCAGAGAGGATTCCCCTAATTCCAAAAGAGAAGCCATAACCATGCAAACGTCCACATAAAGAGCGAACGGGTATTAATCATCTCATGGTGATGTCGTCTTGGAGGAATTGCTTTAGAACACATTTGGGACGTTATTGACAGATGGGCAGCGAGTGTGGCTGACACAAATGGTTGTCATACGCCATCTAGTGGCTGAAGGTGAAACTGTGCTCCTTCCAGGGGAAAGGCTTTTTGGAGCGAGCTTGTCTGGCTCGGAATTTCCGTGCCATGGGGCAGCCAGTGCACATTTGTCCGTCTCTAAGGCTTTAGACGGAGAGGGGCCGCTGAGGAGAGCAAGACGCTGCCTTCCGAGATCTTAGCTACAACTGAGAAGTAACTAGCCAGGGAAACTGCTTCTTACTGGATCCCAGAGACGCGGAACAGGGAAGCAAGTGGAGAACCCTTTGCCTGCAACAGTTGTGGTTGAAAGCAAGGTAAGGAGCATGCCGTTGCCCGCCACGCTTTCTCTGCGGGAGCCGTCCCTGGGCGCAGAAACCCACGCCCCGGCCAGGACTCGCTCACGTCGCTGAATTTGCAGCTTTGTGGCAGGTGTCCCATTCGACCCCATCCGCTTTGCCACAGGTGACAATATTATCTGTTGCGACAATCTGAGTTTTTAACTTTCTAAATTTGGGGCTAGCATAGAAAAAGAATGAATAACTCCAAAGTTAACAGAGAAAAATCTGCATCTCCGGGTTTATTCTGGTCGCGTCAGGTAGTCCAAAACAGAGGGGCCACTTGGAGTTCTTGCATTACATCAGCTCTAAGAATCTTCAAGACAGAGGCAGTCTGTGAGGTGTGAATGTCACGCATGCGCAGATCACGGAATAAGCAGGGTCTGGGTATGGTGGAATGGTGGGAAGAGCATTTGATATTCCAGGGTAAACAACTAAAATGAAGACACGTTGTTTAAGACTCTCTCAGACACAGGTTCGCTTCTCCCCCGGTTCCCTGCACCGTGTATGGTGCTTGAAAATGCTGCTTTCGAAGTCAGTTAACTGCTCTTTGAGACCATCAAATGAGAAACGATTAGCATATTCCTTCCAAACTAGGAAGTCCTGCATCGTTTCCCTCTGACGGTAAGGTCAATTCCCATTATAAATAAATGCTTTGCGTGTAAAAATGCTCAGCCTAAAAGATATTTGCAGCTGCTTTGCGAGCCGTCATCCTGATCCCGAAGTTGTGATACAGCTTCAGCCACCTCACACGCATCTATGTTTCAGTTGCTTTATTTTAAGGGAAACATTGATCAATTTCCAGTATCTGTATTTTCATTTTTAGAAAAGACTGTGAACAAGTAGCAACATGAAGCCGCCTTCCAAAACACCTTGAAGCATTTCATCGCTTTGGCGCACTCTTCTCAATTGAAAACCCATTGTCTGAAAGCTAGAATTAGAAAAATGCAGCAAATCAGATGGGGGGCTTAGCTCTCTGCTGTTGCCTTGCGTATGTAGACGTCTACGGAGATTTTTTTTTTGTCTCCCAAAGCTTTCTGCTTTCCTTAATCTTAGACATTCAGGGCGGTTGCTTTTTCCTCCCCCAGAATACTTACCTATTAGCCGACGTTCTCGTTGAAAAGGAAATCAGACTCATTTCTGGCTGCAGGGTGCCTCACTACGAATCCTAACGGTTATACTGTGAAGAGAAGAAAAATAAAATCTGCCAAATTTCAATCGCTGGCCCTTGACATCTCTCTGCCTTTCCTTTTTTCCACCGAGTCCTCTGCCGCAGCTCAGCTAAGGCCTGAGGCAAATGCTTTTTCTCACTACACCTTTAAGTACAAGTCAAAACAAAAGTAAAATGTTTAAAGTCTCTGCCCTTGGCCTGTAGGAGTCTGTGGCGAAAGCCGGCTGGGGCTGCCATGATCAGCTGGGAAAGTCTGAGGGATCACACACGTTCTTTAAAATAGCTGACTCCTCTGTCCACCTTCTGGAGATGTTGCTGGGGTAAAGCAAGACAATTTCAGGAAGGCTGGGGCCCAGCGGCATCAATGCAACGCACTGTCTTGAAGGGCCTGGCTGGAGGGTGTAGCTCCAAGTCAAATCAAGACCTGCTCTTTCCAGGAGCAGCACCGTGGGGCTGTTTGATCTCTGAGTCCTCAGGGCCTGAGCAGCTCAGCCCTGCAGACCTGCGTAGGGCACCCCCAACCCCTGGGGCCCCATCCGATTTACATCTGGGACTCTGCCTGGTCACAGACGTTGTGTCCGAGGGGAGGACATGACGGTGTGGAGATGCTAAATGGAAGGCGTGCGGTTTGCCAGCAGGTACACAGGACGCAGAGGCTGTTCTGCATGTGGGGGTTCCCTCATCGCTGTCCACAGCCTTCCCTCTGCGAGAATGTCCGTTTGCTGATCTAATGTCACCCCAAAGGCTTTCTTTCTCAACTGGGTTTCCATGAAACGCACCTGCCCACCCTAGCTCACCGGCCACTTTTCCCTCCAGCTCAGAAGGTGCAATCGTTGGTTTACATGGCACCTGCTCAGCAGATAGTTACTGGGCACTGATCAGACGCCAGGCACTCAGCTCACTGGGGCTCCCTGCCCCCCAACACACACACATACACACACACACACATACACATGCACACGCATACACATATACACATACACATATACACACATACACAAACACACGTATACACATATGCACACACATACACATATACACATACACACGTATACACATACACACGTATACACATACAAACGCATATACATATACACGCATACACATATACACACATACACCCATATACACATACACACGTATATGCATACACACATACACACGTATACACATACACACACATACACATACACACACACACAACTTGCCCTCAACAGGCAGGTGCCCAGGACGAAGGGGATGTCGGAGCCGTGACGCGTTAAGCTGTCAAACTCCTCCGGTCCGAGGCAGCCTGAGCCTGTTGGTCACTCTGCACGGAGTCCAGCAGGCACTGTCGCCTTCTGTGGCTCTCTGTCGTCTTAGAGGGAAGCCTGTGCCCATCCTTTACCCGGGTTTTCACGTCTCAGACCCAGAAGTTCCACATGGTTGAGCTGGACAGGACCACAGCCATTGCCCAAACCAAACGCTTCCTTTTCTCCATCATCACAGGGCGGACCAGGTTCTGAGGGGCTAGCCATTCAACAAACTCCACTGGTAACCAACCAGCCAGTCAGATTCCCAACCCGAGGGGCTCTGGGCAGCAGGCAGCCCAGGAGGAGCTGGTGGCTTTGTGGCTCTCAGCGCAGGGATCTGCCCTGTGGGCGTCCCACGGTTCTGGTGGTGGTGGTGAGAGTTCTGATACTGGCCCCAGTTTGCACCTGGAGGTCGGCCTTCCTGGCTAACAGGAGGTGCTGAGTTCTCAAAAGTCTGTGAGAAACTGTTTTCACGTGTTGGTTTTTTAGCACGACCCTTTTCTTCCCTTCTTCACCTCCCTCCATGCTTGAGCCTGGCCTGTGACCAGCGCACCGTGGTTTCCCCTCGGTCCATAGTCCTGTAAGGCACCCACTGAGTGGGGGCTGCGGACAGAAGATAACGAGTGTGCACTTTGCCACCAAACTGCCTGGCTTGGCATCCTAATTCTGTGGCCTTGGGAGAGTCACTTCCTGGCTCTGGGACTCGGTTTTCCCATCTGTAAAATGGGTATGATAACAGTATCTATCTCCCTGGTTTGTCGTAAAGAGTAAATGAGTAAATGTATGTGCAATGCTTTAAAAAGGCCCCTTGCAGAGTAATACTAGAAATGTTATCACCATCCAATTATTATCCTTATCCCTGGCCAGCGAGTCCGTTCTGCAGCAATCCCAGCCAGGAGGGAGGGCGCCGGGCCAGGTGCAAGATGGTGGGCTGAGCACGTGGACAGCCACTTCCATTTAGGCTCTGCAGTGAGTCGCTGGCCGTCTCCATCCCCATTGTCTCGCATTCGGAGCGGCGTCTGTCCCTGGGACACACGCTCAGCCCAGAAGCGGTGCGTTAAATGGCACCTCTTAGGCAGCACGTCAGTTGCTAATTAAAGCGGCATTAACCCTAATGGGATGGGAAGCAGGACTCTCATCTGCCCACTGTGGATTGGCCAGGACTGAGCACAGACCTTGGGGTGCCGGGGGTGCTGAGGGGCAGATAGCTGGGTGTGGGACCAGGAGCTCCCAACTTCGCGATCCGCTCATTGTTGCTGACAAATAATCAGAGAAGAAAGGCAGGCCCAGGTGCTGCTAATAGCGCACCTAATTACTTCATTATTTCTCGCCACTCCAGCGAGCAGTTTGTATTTACGGTGCTGTGTGCGCTTCTATTACTACCACTTATTGTGACGGTCCCAGCCATTCTGAGGTGTCTCTGAGGGCCTGGACAAGTCGAATCTTGTTTTTCTTGATTTCCCCCGAGGGGGGGGAGGAGGAAGGAGGGGAAGGGAGGAGAGGGGAGGAGATGGAGACAGGAGGAGTTTGGAGGGAAAATATCCAGCCAGCATGACCCACAATTGCTCATCTAAGATGAGTGATAAATGACGGGTGATTTTTGAAAAGCTAGGATTTTTAAAGCAAAACAAACATACCCTATCCTGTGAGTTACAAGGCCAGCTGTGGCGGGAGAGGGAGGAAGGCGAGCTTGAAGCGCCCTGGGCCTGCATCCGACATGGAAAAGTGCTCGGACCCCAGCCCCGAGTCACAGGAAACAGCTCCCGGGGGACCTGTCGCCCTAATGAACACCAGGCCACAAATTAACGAAGTGGTTTTGGGAAAACACTGTGAATTTCAGTCACTCGGGCATCAGTAAATCTGCTAGAAGTCAGGGCTGGTTGTTTATAGCTTGTTAAATGGTGATTGTTTACAAATTACATTTTGCCTTTGAAAGAGGGGGCACCTGTCAGTGGCTTCTTGTCACTCATCACTTGCTTTGGGGGGGTGCTTCCTGTGGGGGGTAAAGGCTGCCTATGGTTAGTCCATCTAATTGGTGCAACTCTTGGCTTTGGGGTCCCTCCCTCTGCTCTTTCCCTTCTCTCCCTTATTCCTGTTGTTACAACCAACCCTGAACCCAGCCCTGGAATCTATGTCTCAGACAGGCCCTGGTGCTGCACAACCTCCTGTGCTCTCATTATTGCAGATGCCCAGAGGGGGGACTGCAGAGCCCTGCCTGTTCCCGCCTGGGGGGGGGGGCACCCTTTCAAAGAGGCTTCAGGGCCCCATTACCCACCTGGGTTCATTGATCTGCAAGGTCAGGAGCCAAAAGCAAGTAAGAGAAAAAGGGTCGCGGGCGAGCTCCCGCTACTGTCACCCCAAGTCCCTCCTAGGACTGAGACCCAGAGGGGAGGTGACACAGCACAATGCCTCAGGGAGCTGCTTTCCTGTCTTCACTTCCTTTTTTAAACCTCCCTCCCTCCCTTCGTTCCCTCCCGCCCTCCCTTCTGGGTGACTTGGGCACCCGTGAGCCCAGCCTTCGGCTTCTAGAATGAGCCACAGAAGAGATGTGGCTGCCTGGGGTTGGAATGCGCTCTGTTGCTGCCACAGCCCCTGGGCATTCACCTCCCCCCCACACCCCGCCCCCAACCCCCCGTGGGCCCGTCTTAAGGGAAGGCACCCTTGTCTGTGTCTCCCATGACCAGAGACCTGCCTGCCTGGCTGGCTGTGCTGCCCAAAGCCAGCCGGCTGGACTCTGCTAGGGCGGCAGGGGCAGGGGGAGCACTTGGATTTCCCTTTTGTGAGCTACCATGCAGCTACCATGCTGAATGCTGTGGGCTTCCATGCTGACCCGTCACCTTACCAGGGCGCCTGGTGTGCTGGCCTGTTGCTGCCCGCTGAGCAGTCTGACCGCACCTGGGCCACGGGCCCAGCCCTCACTACTTCCCAAGAAGCTCTGGCCGGGTTGGATGCTGAGGGCCATAAATAAGCAATCGATCCTGGTTAAAATCCCCTGGCCCCAAGGCGGGGGGCAGATCCCACGCAGAGCTTCTGGTGGGTGATTTGCGGCCAGAGCTGTGTGCAGAGGACCGCACCCCAGGAGGAAGTGAGGAGAGATAGGAGGTGACGCTCCTCACCTTTACCCCACGCTAGCCCTGCTCTTCCTGCCTTGGCCTGGCCGTCCTCAGGGTCCCCTCTGGAAAGTGGGTGCAGTGTGGCAGGGACAGCAACGGTAGCAACAGGTGAGAAGCCCACCCCTGGGACTCGCCTGGGACCCTGCACCATCGCCTGCAGGGACAGCCAAGCTTGGCTCAAGTGCGTGAGCTTCCACTGTGTCTAGACATTTCTGTCATGTTGTAGACACTCAGAGGAAAACCCACAGGACAAGCTGTACAGCTTCATTCAATGTTTCATTATAACAGAGATGAGACGCCGTAGGACCTTCATGCTTGTTCATATCAGTGAGTCCAGGGTAAAACTCGTTTCCTCAGACATGGTTTTGTCCAGAACCTATGCACGATGTTACGTTCAGGGAGGACGTACCGTATGAGTTTTCTGGGGCTGCTACGGCAACTTCTCACAAGCCAGGTGGCCTGATCCAGAAACTTGCCCTCTCGGTTGCAGAGGGTGGAAGTCTGAAACGGAGGTGTGGACAGGGCCTGCTCCCTCTGAAGGCTCCAGCGGAGGGCCCTTCCTGCCTCTTCCAGCTTCTGGCGGTTGCCAGCCACACGCAGAGGGCCTTGACTTGTAGACATGTCACTCCAATCCTGTCTTCATCACCACGTGGCGCTGTGGGTTAAATCGTGTCCCTCTGCCCCAAATTCCTACGTGGAAGCCCTCGCTCCCTAGTACTTAGTACAACTGTGATTGTGTCTGAAGATAAAGAGGTGATTAAGTTAAAATGGGGTCACCGGGGTGGGCCCTAATCCAGTTTGGTTGGTGTACTTGTGAGAAGATCAGGTCACAGATAACAGGCAAAGGGGGTGAGCATGTGAGGGCACCCCGAGAAGCCAAGGAGAGAGGCCTCCGAGGAAAGGAAACCTGCTGATGCCTGGGCCTTGAACTTCCGTGAGGAAACAACGTGAACTTTCTGTTACGGTACTTTGCTGTGGCAGCCCCAGCAAACCAGTACCCGTGACATCATCCGTGTATGCCTCGCCATCTCTTGTCCTCGTGTAAGGACCCGAGTCCCGATGGAGTAAGGGCCCACCTACTCCAGTATGACCTCATCATAAACTAACACTGCAGTGACTCTATTTCCCGACAAGGTCCCATTCTGAGGTTCCATTTGCCTAAAAGAGCGATTCCCCTTAACCCACGTTTCACATTGACTGTGTTTTATGGCTGTTTTCTCTCTCTCCCAGAGCAAGGTGAAGGGACATGCGCACCATGAGAGCTGCCTTGCGAAGGATAACAGGCTGATAGCAGTGGCCTGTGCTTCCACAGGGGCTGGGAGTGTTGGCCTAAGGACCCAAGAGTTGGAAGGAAGCGCTAAGTCCTCCCAACAGCCCACACCTGACAGAGGCCAGGGGAAGGCCCACTCTGCTTCCTCCAGCTCTGCCCATCAACAGGCTGACGGGCAGCTTGAGGGCCTCATAGTTTACTGTTACTTACCCCCTCCGGTCTGTCACTGATTCAAACGTTTCCTGACCTATTTGCCTGGAAGTGGAGTGTGAGATGGAGCCACTTGTTTGATTCCTTCCCATCAAGAAAATGGCAGCTTGGAGAGGATGCGGAGAAAAAGAACCCCTCGTGCACTGCTGGTGGGAATGCAGATTGGTGCAGCCACTGTGGAGAACAGTATGGAGTTTCCTCAAAAAACTAAAAATGCAACTGCCATTTGACCCAGTGATCCCACTTCTAGGAATATATCCCAAGAAACTAGAAACACCAATCAGAAAGGATATACGCACCCCCGTGTTCATAGCAGCACAATTTACCATAGCTAAGATTTGGAAACAGCCTAAGTGCCCATCAACAGATGAATGGATTAAAAAACTGTGGTACGTCTACACAATGGAATACTATGCTGCATTAAAAAAAAAGAGGGAAATCTTATCATTTGCAACAGCATGGATGGAACTGGAGAGCATATGCTAAGCAAAATAAGCCAGTTCGAGAAAGATAAATATCACATGATCTCACTCATTGTGGACTATAATGAACAACATAAACTGATGAACAAAAACAGATCCAGAGACAGAGAAGCATTGATCAGATGCTCAAGTCTCAGAGGGAAGGTAGGGGAGGGTGGAGATAAGGGGAAAAGATCAACCAAAGGACTTGTACGCATGCATATAAGCCTAACCAATGGACACAGACACCAGGGGGCGATGGGGGGATAAGGACACACATGTAATGCCTTAATCAATAAAGAAAAAAATTTAAAAAAAAAGAAAATGCCAGCTCTTCTCAAGGATGGCGTGGGAGCAGGAGGTATCGCTAGGTCTGTCGGAAAGAATGAGACTTTGGTGATCCCCAGTCTTGGCCACACATTGATACCACCTCAAAAAACTTGTAAAACTACTGAGTCCTGCCCCCCTCGCTTTCCTCGGAGATTTTGATTGAATCAATCCGGGATGGATCTGGGTATGAAAAGTCCCAGAGTAACTCTAATGTGTGCCCTGGCCGAGCGCCATCTGCCCGACATGACGTATCTAAGAGTCCTGAGTCATCACACAAAGGGAGTCATGGAATCGGGGAACTCTAGGCCGGGCACCCCAACTCCCTCAGATATTTAATGATTTGGTCCAGCCCTCTGTTCTGCCTTACTTTACCCCAAACAGCAGCTATTATTATTACTGGTATTTTTGTTATTATTATTATTATCATCACTGTTATTAGTGTCTTTATTTCAATTTTATTAAATGTATGGGGGTGGCATTGGCTAAGAAGTTTCAAGTGAACAGTTCTATAATACATCATCTGTGTATCGCATTGTGCGGGAGAGGTAAAGGGGGTCAAATACATGGTGGCAGAAGGAAACCTGACCTTGGTGGCATCTGCCTTTCAACACATCTGCAGGCTTTGATTGACCTGGTATTTACTGACCAAACACCTTATTCTTTTTTTTTTTTTAAATATATTTTATTGATTTTTTTTTTACAGAGAGAAAGGGAGAGAGACAGAGAGTTAGAAACATCGATGAGAGAGAAACATCAATCAGCTGCCTCTAGCACACCCCCTACTGGGGATGTGCCTGCAACCAAGGTACATGCCCTTGACTGGAATTGAACCCGGGACCCTTCAGTCTGAAGGCCGAAGCTCTATCCCCTGAGCCAAACAGGCTAGGGCCAAACACCTTATTCTTGAAAATGTGCTGCCGCCCCCCTCACAAGGAGAGAACTTCGAGCCACACAGGCTGAGTCTCAGCCAGTCGTCAGCGAGACAACTGAGAATGTGGCCTTGCTTTCAGCAAACACTCCCCCCCTTGGACACCCTGACAAGCCCACCTGCCCAGCGGACCTTCCCTAGAAGTTAAGGGCTCAGCTTGACAACATTTACAGCCAGAGCTGCCTTGTTTCTGCCACCAGCCTTTCCACTTGTCCACTTTGTTTTTCCAGGAGGAAGAGAGTCGCGACTTGCACGGTGAAGCCCCCAGCCTGCTGCTCTGAGTCCTCTGCGCTGGCTTAGGATGGGAGAGCAGGACAGTGGGAGGGTCATTGGACAGTGACGTTCAGCCCACTGGGGTGAGGGGCAAGGGCCAGCTTTGTTGAAATTTGGGAATAAAAGAAGCCTCTGTGCCCTTTAAAAATAGCAGCTTAAGGAAGCTCTTTATAATAAAACTAGTTTCACAAACTGGCTTTTTTTCTTATATTTATTGTTGCTTTTTTGTGTTCATTACTTTATAGGCCTTTCAGATTCTCTTCTTGTTGTTCCTTCTAAGCCAGGGTCTCCTCTCTCTCTCTCTCCCACTCCCCCCACTCCCCTCCCCCATCCATCTTCCCCTCCTTCCTCTTTCCCCTTCTCCCTCCCTCCCTGCCTCCCTCCAGGAAGAACACATATTCCTTGAAGAATCCTGACTCTTACAAGGTATGTTTTCCTGTGACTTTCACGCGATTTATTACTTTACCCTTAAGGATAATTTAAAACAAAACAAAACAAAACAAAACTATGCTTTGACTTCAGTGCTCAAAGGAGTGTTCATGGAAATCCTTGCAAATCACCCACTTAAAATAACGAAAGCACAATATAAGTGTTTATTCTCTGGGGGGCAACACTCCCTAGCTTGCTGAATGGCCTGGGGCACCCAGGGTGCTGGGACCTGTCTGCTGGGATAGGAGGAGTTAATGAAATTAGTTATATTTAGTGTTAATTTTGTCCTGGGCTTGTCAGATAATAGACCACAAGCCTGGGCTTGACAGGGAGCAGCAGCCAGGGAGTGAGAGGTGTCTCCTGGGCTGTCTGCCCTATTGTCAAGCTAATGGAGTTGACATCTTGGTTGCGATCAGTTACCAACGTGGTTCCAATATCATTTCAACAGGTGTCCGAGGAGGCTGTCCGCCAGGAGGGCACTTGGTAAGGCTCTCGGGAGCTGGAGAGGTTTCCGAAAAGCCCTCACTTGTGAGAGAATTGAAGACGGAACTCGGCGAAGCTGTCCGCTGCCCACGCTGTTGCTGGAGCTGGCTCAGAGCAGGGTTTAGGGATGATCCTTCCTGCTTCTGGAGCGAACACTGCTGATTGCCGATTAAAACTTGCCTCACTGGCCCAGCTGGTGTGGCTCAGTGGTTGAGTGTCAACCTATGAACTAGGAGGTCTCAGGGTTTGATTCCCGGTCAGGGCACATGCCCAGTTTTCAGGCTCAATTGCCAGTGGAGAGCATGCAGGAGGCAGCTGATCCGTGATTCTCTCATCATGGATGTTTCTATCTCTCTCTCCTTCTCCCTTCCTTTCTGACATCAATAAAAATATTTTTTAAAAAAACAAAAAAAAAACTTGCCTCACTGGTGTGAACCTGAACCCTTCGGGAAGGGAGTTGTGAGAAGTCCTAATTCGCATGAAATTCTGTTTCCCCACAATGTGTGGCCTGATGCCCGTGGCCTACAGCAGAGTGCTTTCCCAGGGGAGGGAAGTATTGGCATCACCTGGGCAACTGCATGGATGTGGCTTCAGATGCCATTTCCTACATTCAGTCCCAAATCCTAAAAAGCACTTTTACTCAAATGAAAAAGACTCTTAATGATTCCCTCCCCATCCACCCCCCTGTGATTTAGAAAACGAAACACAAGGCACAGCTCCTGTGGGCCTGGGCCTCTGCCCACACGCCTCTGCCTGGGACAGGCGACCCCTGGCAATGACGACGTGGCTGGCACGCCCTTCCGAGGGTCCCACCCTCTGGGACCATGCCTGCCATGCCATGGCTGAACCCAACGCCGCCGCTTCTCACTCTATGAGAAGAGAAGAGGTGGGCCTCTACCCTTCGGTAATTCAACGTGAACTTACATTTACACAAGAGGCCTGGTGCACAGATTCGTGCACTGGGGGGGTCCCTTGCACTGGTGCACAATCGGGGCGGGGAGGGACCTCGGGAGGGCTCCAGGGTGTGTCAGCCCATCTTGTCCAGTGCTAAACCGCCAGACCCCAGCAGCAAGCTGACCTACCAGTTGGAGCATCAGCCCCCTGGTGGTCAGTGTGCATCATAGTGACTGGTCGAACAGTGGAACAAATGGTCGGATAGTTAGCATATTAGGCTTTTATTATATAGGATAGTGTCTGGTTAGTTCATCGTCCATAAGTAACTTCCGGACAAAAATCCTTTTTCCGCCCTAACCGGTTTGGCTCAGTGGCTAGAGCGTCGGCCTGCGAACTCAAAGGTCCCAGGTTCGATTCCGGTCAAGGGCATGTACCTTGGTTGCGGGCACATCCCCAGTAGGGGGTGTGCAGGAGGCAGCTGATCGATGTTTCTCATTGATGTTTCTAACTCTCTATCTCTCTCCCTTCCTCTCTGTGAAAAGTCAATAAAATATATTTAAAAAAAAAAAATTCTTTTTCCTCCCAAGCATTCAAAGCTGGAGTCAGGCCTCTGAGTGACTGCAAATCAAAGCCTAGGGCCAAGTTAACACCAAATATGGTGCAGCTGTTTAACCTTCCTGCCACACGGGTCACACAAGCCCATGAGGGCAACGGGGCTGCCACCATAGAGACCAATCTTCAAGCATCAACCAGAGGGCCAGGGCTGTAGACCTCAGGGCCTGTGGTCGACGAACCTCCTAGTGAACCTGCGCCTCTGTCCAGCCCCAGAGGAGAAGCATGGAGCACCCTGGCCGGCCTGCCAGCAGAGAAGACTCAGAGCTGGCATCTGGCTGGGGTCCCAAGCGAAGCCCCCAAAGCCCAGTTCCCCCGCCAGCAAGTCCCAGAGTCCCTGCCAGCCTTGGTCTCTGCAGCAGGCAAGCAGCTGGCGCAGCCTCGGGAGTGAGGGGCCTGGGAGTGGCTGAGTGAGGAAACGGCCCCTCCATCGTGCCTCGGCAATCAAGTGTGCTGAGCAGCAGACAATGATGGTGCAACACCTGGCTTCGCGAGGGCCTCGCCTACCTGCCACGGTTGGACACAACCTCACGTGTAGGGCGGAGGGTAGAGAACCAGCTGAAAGTGTAAATATTTATCATAGCGAGACAAGGGGAGTCAGGCCGTGGTCCCTAGTATTTGGAAGAGCTAAACCCTGGGCTGGGGTCTTCAGAAACAAAATGCCATTATGTACGCAGACTGAAGGGGAACAGGTGGCCCGATGGGGAAAGAATTCGCAAAGCTGCATCCCTGATCATTCCCTGGAGACTGGCGCATGGTCCCATTTATTCCATCAGCGAGAGCTGTCCCGGGCCAGTCATCAAAAAAGAATGAGTCCCCGCCCTTCGGAAAGTCAACGTGAACTGATTTTCACATACTGTTCGCTATCGTTTCCACATGTTAATTGTCCGTAACTTCCCAAACAAAGATCCTTTTCCCTCCCAGGCCCCCAAAGCTGGTGCCAGGCCTCTGAATAAGTACACATCAAAGCCCATTGTCTGACAAGCCTAGGACAAAGTTAACATAAAATATAACGAGGTTGTTTAACCCTTCCTGTCTCACAGCTCAACTAGAAATAAGATAATCGCAGAATGCCCTGGTAGAGGAAAATCTTGAAGTAATAATTTGTGTTTTCTGGCTAATGAATACTGACCTTTGGCACTAACATCATCTCATATATAACGTGCATATTATATAGATAGATAGATAGATAGATATGATTATATGTATTTTATATATGATTTTATATATATACTAGAGGCTTGGTGCACAAAAATTTATGCACTCAGGGGGGTCCCTCAGCCTGCCTGTGCCCACTCACACTCTGGGACCCCTCGGGGAATGTCCACCTGCTGGCATGCCTGGCCAGCCTGGGTGAGAGGCTGACGGCTGTTTGCAGGCTTGCCACATCCCCTTCAGGGAGGGGGTCCCTGCTGGGGTGCCTGGCCAGCCTGGGTGAGTAGCTGATGGCTATTTGCAGCGAGGCTGGCTGGAATTTAACTTCTAAAGTTGAAACTTTGTTGCTTTAACCGGAGCCCAGGTCAGGTTGCCCTTGACAACTCAGGCTCCCAGTGCTTCCTTGAGCCCAAGGCTGGAAGCAGGTATCTCATGTTTATTTATCTTCTATAATTGAAACTTTGTTGCCTTCAGCCAGGCTAGGCAGACAGGAACCTTAGCTTCCTGCATTGCCAGGGCAAGCCTCCTGTTTGTTCCAGCTCCGTGGCTGCCGGCCGTCATCTTGGCTGGGTTAATTTGCATACAGTCGCTCTGATTGGCTGGTGGGCGTGGCTTGACTGGTGGGCATAGCTTATGTGTAACAGAGTGAGGGTCAATTTGCATACTGCTCTTTTATTAGATTAGATAAACCATACATTTATGCTCTGTAAATTATATAGACCGTGTACATCCATTATAAAATATTAACTTATATTCTTAAATATCCTAAAGTCAGATTCTTATCATTAATTTTTTTCTGGCTTCTTATCATTTATGAAGTGTATTCATTTGGGTGATTTTAATTTCTATCATTTAATAGTCCATGGTGCATCATGGGATCCCTAGCCCCATTTGGAATTAACGAGAAGACACGGGAGTGAGTGAATGAATGAGTGACAAACACTACTGATTTCTCTCTTGCTGGTGGACCATCTCAATTTTGAGGATCCCCTCAGAGACAACTGGGGTCTCATTCCACTTCCTTCCACCTCTACTTCCTCGACTGGATGGTGGGCTTTTTCCAAGAGCATGGTGAGGCTTAGAGAAAGCACAATTGGAAACGTATTTACTGGTATTCCCTGATGTCACTTGGCCAAATATGACTGAACCTTTATGACACAGACAGGAAATGAAGTTATCTACTCCCTTGGTATTTATTTGGTTGGGAATGGGGACACAGTATCGAAAGGATGGATGTTTGCCCGCCGAGGCAGCACCTGCCTCGGGCTCCTGTGGGACACGGGAAGAGCCATACAGGCCCCCAGCTCACGTGGACTCTGTGTAGCATGATTCCTTACGTCTTAGGGCGCAATTCATTCTGATCGATGCTGGTTCAACACGGATCTTAAGTGATTTATGAATGAGTTTGGGGCTGCAGTATCCTCGCCCATTGCTGCCACAGCCTGTGGATGGTCAGATACAAAGGAGCCAGGAGGCGGACAGGACAGGAGCGGGAGCGTCTGGTCTGAGCTCTGTCCTGGGGCAGCTCAGCGTGGAAACAGCCTGTGCTAAGTCCGGGCTGCACCACCTACGCTTAAACTAGAGCTTCAGTCAGACCCTGGGCAGGCCTGGGACAAAGTTTCAGGTCCAGGCCAAGAGTCAGGCCAGGGAGCCTGGAATGGGCTCGGGCTGTGAGAGTCTACAGTCATGTTGTTCTACTTGCCCATGCCAAAGAGTGTCCGCCTGTCCCGATACCAGCCCCCAGGGCCATCATTCCACTGCTCCTTGGGGATTTGAATGCTTTAGGATTTTCCTTCTTAAAGGCAACCCCCTCGGCACAGGTAGGCTGTGAGCGGCTGAGGCTGAAAGAGGGTAAGTGCTTGTCGGTCACATCCCAGGAAAGGGCAGTACTAGCGCGCCCACCTGGCATCACCTGACAGTGCATGCTTCTCCCAGGATGCCATGCGGATGCTCCGGATACACACCTTACGTTCCACCTGTGATCTAGACTGGGGTCTCCCGGCCTCCCTTGGAGGGGCCAGGTGCGGTGGTGGGAAGGTTGTTGACAGGCTCCAAGGAAGGTGCCGAGGTGGCCCCAAGGGAGAGGCTGGGGGATTCCTTTGCTCCCCCAGGTCTCCATCACCACGACCAGGGTACACGGCAAATAAACGCAGTGTGAGCTGGCTAAGCAAGCACAACCCCAGAGCCAGTCTCCAGTCACCTTCCAGATCCCCGACTCCAAGCTCCTCCCGTAGGGAGAATGTGGAGCCACCTCTGATTTACAAAAGGATATGCGAAAGCCTCTTTGCCGGAATGCTCCCTGAGAGTTGGGAGTGTGTCTGCTCGACTCTGCGCTGCATCTGACCTGCAGTGATGTCCCATTAAATGCTGGGGAAGTGAATACATGACGATGAACCTGTACCTTCTCCCGCTCTGAAGGGAGAAAGCCTGAAACGGTTGGAGGGGGGTGGTTCTGGGGCTCTCCCCTCTAGGCTTCCCATCCCAAGGAGAGAAATGTCCTGGCAGCTCTCCGATGGCTTCTGGAGCTTTCTGTGCCCATGGGAGGCAAACCTGTGACATTCTTAGGACATCGGGGAGCTGCCAGGGCACGCCAAAGTCAACGCTCTCCCTGCCAAAAAGGAGACAAGTTCAGGCCCAAAGACAGTTGATGTCGAATGTACAGGAGAAACGGAACTCCGTTTACTGGGACACATGGAGAGAGTCCCTCTCCCTTTCCAGAAAGGTCTGGCTAGAGGAACTCGGAGAAGCCCCAAGGCCTGAGGCTGGAAGGGGGTGGCTTGTAACTTGCCGCTTATCTGGCTAAGACAGGCTGAAACCATTAGCTGGGCAGGCCTGGGCGGGGGTCCTCCACGGTGCCTGGCACAGCCAGCCCCGAAGGGGCAAGCAGGGGCCTGGTCGGCTCCTAAATCTCTCAGCTGAAATGACTGGGGCAGCCGACCTCCGTAACCCAGCGCGTCCTTCCCTCCCACCTCCGGAGCAACACGCGCCCTTTCGCAAAAAGGCACAGATAAGATCACATCCATTTGCCGCAGTGTCTTTCCCACCGTCGGAGGGAAAAAAAAAAAAAGGCCTTGATTGTCCCCTGAATTCCATCTGTGACTTTTTTTTGAATGACACGTATAATAATTAGACTGTGAAGATGGCCGTTAATCCATTTAAAGGTGTAAAGGAGGCCATTTAATGATCATGATAGTCACATTAGACTTGGAAGCACCCAACTCTTTTGTGCAATAGAAAGAAGTTCAATGAGATTAACTTCTCAGAGTTGGTTTGAAAGAATCATCAAATATGCCTTCCTCTGATTGCACAAGCCTTCTTGCCAGGCCCGACACGCAGGCCTGCTGCCGGGAGGGCAAGCAGGAGGCCGCCGGACCTCATGCCGCCGTTAAATAAGGACAAAGTAAGAGGATTGATCGCTCCTACTTCCCATCCTCACTCCGAGGCCATGAAGCCGAGCTCCTTGCACCTGTCATCAGGGAACAGCAATGTCCGTCTTCCGGTTCAATGGTCTCTCCTGCTGCGGGAGATACGCTCTTGCCGTGATCCAGTTTCCTGCGTGGCACACAGCTTTGTCTCCTGGGAGACCCACTCGGTCCTATCGGATGTGGCCACAAATGAGCTAACGGGTTCTGTTTTCAAATCTCATGCTGCTTCACGTCTCAGGATGAGGCTCGGGCCGGGGGTGCCCAGGCAGGCGCTTTCTATGCCAGTGCAGAGGGTCAGAATCCGGACATCCTCGCCGACTCTGGGAGTTATTTTTTTTTCCTTGAAATTTTACTGTATTTCACCTCAAATTCCTCCATCTTCCGCTAGACCGAAAAGCTGGCTTTTTCTCATTCTCATTCACAAAAGAAGCAGCTTTTCCGCCACCTCCTCCCACCTGCCTCCTTCCTCTGTGCCTAAGATCATAGCATTGTCTTCTCACAGAGGTAGGACCCTACCCTCTGGCTGTGAGCGGGATAAGGGATCTTGATGCAGCGTGGCATCGATGCCTGGCCTTGGTCCTCTTTACCTTGTACATCTGCTTTTTTTTTTTTTTTCTTGCCTCACTCTTTCTCCCTTTCTCTTTATCTCTTTTTAGATTTTTCAAGTATTGTTTCATTCAGTATAATTTTGTATTAGTGTCAGGTGTACAACATAGCGGTGAGACAGTCATATACTTTGCACAGTGCTCGCGCCTGGGGTTACTTAAAGAGCCAGGTTTTAAAGCAGAAATAGATGAGCTTGAAATAATTACAGATTAAAAAAAAAAATTTTTAAAGGAGGCTAGACTGGCTGCATCCTGAGGATTTCTATTGTGGGCATAGAGTTTACCCAAGTTTAAACCCAGAAGATGGGGTCGGCCAGACTCCATCTCCTACCTCGTCCTTCTCCCTCGGACACCTGAGTTGCTACCCTCTTTTTACCTCCGGGATGCATGTTCTGCCTTAGACGCTGGCTCCCTCTCTGGTCCATAGATGCTAAGAATTTGAAAACAGGCAAACAGACAGACCACCGAGGCACGTAACACACACCCCTAAGATGTCGCAGGCCACAGGTATAGGTACATGTTCACCGAAGAAAAGAAGGCCTCCTCGTGAGGAAGGACGCGCCCAGCAGAGCGGGTTGCCATGGAGCGGGCGAGCGGCTTGGGAAGAGCACGCCAGCGCAGCAGCCTGCCCCCTCGCTCGGTGCCTTGTGCCTCCCGCTCTCCAGAGACAGCGATGGATGACTGGGGAGATGGTCTAAGGCAAGCTGCTCACCAACCCTCTCTCGGGCCTTTTTGTAGTTCAGGAAACAAAGCCGATAAGATCAAGAGGCGACATAATCCTGGCTAACGCAGCGCGATCTGTCCGGTGCACCGTAATGGGCACTGCGCAGGCATCCGACCTGCCACCAGCCGTGCGGTGCGCAGGAGGGGAAGGAAAACCTCATCGCGTCTTAAAAGAAGTTGGGTTTGGGGCGGCGGCGGCGGTTTGGGGTGTGCTGGTTCGCTTTGTTTTGGATCATAACGGGATGGGCCTTCCAGAGACGGCGGCCGTGTCTCCTCCTGATCCGCTGCACCCGCTACGGTGTCACTTCTCCTGCTGGTTTGCTCTGGCTCGTCACAGTCCTCAGAGATGAACGTCCAGGAGAAATGAGACAGGAGGACTTGTTCTGAAAGGGGTAGGCCATTGCCTTACAGGACCGGGGGTCACGCCTTGGACCTTCGAACGCCCTCGGAACGGAGGTGGAAGAACACAATGTTTTGTTATTTGCCGGGAATCACTTTTCTTTTTCCTGCGGTTATTTTCATGATCCGTTTATGGCCCAGAAGGCATGTCCTGGGTAAGACGAAGGACAGCATGTTCCGTCCACAAGTGAGCCCAGATAGCAGGCACAGAGGAGAGGCCGGTGCGTGCAGTTCTGGAACGGACTGGCCGCGGGTCACACGCCGTGTCTTTTATGGCCTGGTTTTTTGTGTGTAGAAACGGATTTCGCGGTCGAGGTGGGCCTGGGAGTATCTGTCACCGGTAAAGGTTGCTAATGTCACCGAAGTTTGAAGCTCTTCTGTAACTGCTTTCATCAGCCTGAAATTTAAAGTCACACTTCAGTGCAGAGCGCCTACAACATCTGTTCTGAAAAAAGGCATCCACTGTAATATCTATTCATAGGCGCAGGGAGTGTCAAATTGGTTTCATCTCGGAAAAGCTCCTAAGCAGCATGTCCGTGTCCCCCTTCCCCTGAAAGGGTCATTTAAATGTGAATACATTTTTTTTTTTCGGGTAAGTTATTCGATTTTCTTCAGATTGCACATATAATTATAAAATACCTGCGTCAGACTGGGAACTAGATGTGTTTCATGGGATGAAAAAAAAAAAATCTTATGAAAATTTAACAAATGCAAAGGAAAGTAAAAACAGTCCCTGTGCTGCCCCAAACCTGCCTGGAGATAATGATCATTGCTTATAAACACATGGGAGAGGTTTGCTTGAATACATTTCTTATATAAAAAAGAGAAAAGTTATTATCTTGAAAGGAACTAAGTAGCGCCTAGAAATCGCTATCATGGTCTGGAGTGAACTAATCACTTTATCCTCACCTCCCGAGGCATTTATCCACCTCCTAATTCTTCGCCTAATTAGAGGGAAGCCCAGAGCTGTCCTGGTCAGGGAGGCGGGGATTAGGGTTAAGAAAACACTTGTATTGGGAACTCCCTCCCTCCCCTGGTCAGTGTGAAAGATTCTCAAAGAGTCTCCCAGCCTCACTAATCCATGACCCTCAGCAGGGAGGAAGTGTTAACAATTTAGTTTAAAACTCACACTCTCAGACAAATGCATCAAAAACGGCTTTTCTCCTTTGATTTGTAGGTATCCGTTGTTTTTCCAGGCCCCATTAAGGAGTCTTCATCCTGCAGGCCAGGGGCGTTCGGCCCCAGCCAGTTAGGGTTGTTCCCAGTTCTGTGTTTTTCAAAGGCAATTTACACTAATTATCTGAGTCCACAGCGTTACTCACATTAGTGGAATGAACCATCCCAGCAGGTAAAAGTGCCTTTGAAATGTTAATTTATTACTAAGGTATAAAAGTGTCCTCAAATTAAAAAAAAAAAACCAACACAAAACATTAAAAAATGAATAGCCATTTGAAAGGATGGGGCTGAGACATGCCGTCCCCGTTTTATTTGCACCAGCTCCTCCGTAATTCCTCGCCTCTGAAGAGGCACAGGTTGTCGAGGCGCATGGCAATGCACCCTCCAACACTGTGGTTAAAGTTTACGAGTTGGGTGCCTTTCTCCATCGGGGAAGCCAAACGAATCCCCAGGCCGGCTGCAACTCACAAGCCAACCGTGTGACTTTACGCCTCACAAAATCTGCTCTGCGCTTGTTTGCCATTTCTCAGTCAGTGACATGTTCGAAAGCCTCTTTTAGACTCCATTGCTCGGCCCAGAACAGTTTCTCTGGCCTAGGAGAAGCAAGGGGGCATCAACAACCTCTCCAGCAGCATCTCTGAGTCCGTCCTACAGGGCAACTGACACGAATGAATGGGCTCCCAGGCCAGGGGCTCCCAGCCTACATGTTTCAGGGAATTCTGGGCACCTGCAAAACTGGGTTATCACGTTAGAGGTTCTGGTTTGCCTTGTGGCTGGGTCTCTATCCAGTTCCCAAGTGAGTGGGTGAGAGAAGGGCGAGCGCAAGGAGGTAACTGACATTAGACTCTGCCATATTTGGAGGGAACCCAGTGCTCAGAAAAGCTACAACCTAGACTCTCCCATTACAGAAGTGCCAATAGCGACCCCTCCTGGTGACCTAAAAACTCACAGGGTCTCCAAAGTGCAGCTGGTTGTCAATGAAGACTTTTCACTTTATTCTGGGCAGTCAGGCATCCATAGGCAAACGTGTAAGAAAAAATCCCTGCCCTCCAGCTGCTCAGAGGACAATAAAGGGAAAAAACCTGTGCGGCTATAGCCGAGACATGAGCAGGGGGTGGAAGGGCCCATGGAAAGAGAGATCCATGTTGTCCAACAGGAAACTGTTTACAAAAATAAAATAAAAGGCCACAAAGCAGCCCTGGCCAGTGCGGCTCAGCTGGTTGGACGTCACCCCCTGCGCCGAAAGGTTGTCGGTTTGATTCCCCGTCAGGGCACATACCTGGTTTTCAGGCTTGAGCCAATTGATCAATATTGTGCTCTCACATGGATGTTCCTCTCTCTCTCTCCCTTCCTTTCTCTCTAAAAAATCAATTAACTATTTTTAAAACAATAAAGGATTCACGAGGCAGAGAAAAAGACAGTCTGAGGTTGAAAAAGTAGCGTGCCAAGCGCCCTCAGGGACACAACAGCTTCGCATAGTCAGAGGCTAGAAGTTGGGTGGGCTCTCCCCACCGTCCAGAGCTACAGGAAGATGAATGGGAAGGAGTAGGGAGCAAAACTGGAGAGGAGGGGCAGGGTCCCACTCAGCTGTCCTGGAAAATGTGGTACATCTTCCCACAGACTCGCAGTCTCCAGACGTTTTTGTTCCTGTATCCCCATCCCTGAAAAAGGATTCAATCATCCCCAGCACATGTATAGCTGTGATTAAATTATGTTCATGTAGTGATTCCAATCTATTATAATAAGTACTAGTAATGCTTATTTTATTTCTTATCTTTTTTATGAAAGCATGTTAACAGAATTTCTAGATTTTTCTTCCCTTGGCCCAATGGATTGTTGATATTATCACATTAGAGGCCTGGTGCACAAAATTCATGCGGGGGTGGGGGGAAGAGTCCCTCAGCCCAATCTGCAATCTCTCATAATCTGGGACCCCAGCAGAATAAGGCCTAAACCAGCAGTCAGACATCCCTCTCCCAATCCAGGACCACTGGCTCCTAACTGCTGGCCTGCCTAATCGCCCTAACTATTTGCCTGCCTGCCTGCCTGATGGCCCCTAACCGCCTCTGCCTAGGCCCCCACCTCAGTGGCTTCGTCCAGAAGGACGTCCAGAATGACAGCGGGAAGGTAGTTCAGCTCTCTGGTCTAATTAGGATATTATGCTTTTATTATTATAGACTAGGGGCCCGGTGCACAAAAATTTATGCACTCGGCGGGGGACAGGGGGGTCCCTCATCCTGTCCTGTGCCCTCTCACAGTTTAGGACCCTGGAATCCATTGGGGCACACAGCACACATGGAGGTCACACCTCCGTGTGTGCTGTGTGCCCCGTTTGCACCGATTTCCAGGCCTCAGCCTCGGGGGTGGAGCTGGCTCGGTCCCTCCGCCCCCGAGGCTGCCCTGCTGCCTGAAATCCATCACGGGTCTACTTCCAGGCCGCAGGGCAGCCTGGGGGCCTGGGCTGGCTCGCTGCCCCAACCCCCGGCTGCCCTGCCGCCATCGCTGGCCAGACCTGCTCCTCCCGCCACAGGCCGGCTGGCTCCTCCCCTCCCCCAGGTTGCACCTCCGGCCAGGTTGTTCCTCCCCTCCTGGCTCCCCCAAAGCAGAGGTCCTCCATCTGCCTTGCGGGACCCCAGTGCCACACACTGCTTCTCCCGAGGCTGAGACCTCCGCCATCTTGGCTGGGCTAATTTGCATACAGCCGCTCTGATTGGCTGGTGGGCGTGGCTTACCGTCCCAGAGAAACGGTTAATTTCAATATTATGCTTTTATTAGTTAAGATGCTCCTAAGTTGATGTGCCCCTGGATACACAAGGTCTGCCCCAGATGCTTCCTGTCCATCGTAGTAAGGTATGCATGCTTCCACTTCCTGTTGCAACCTGAAACTGATCACTTGCTAAGAGTTCTGACCTAATTAGGTCAGAAACAGATGAAACGCAAGTACAGCAGGAGCCAAAGGAGTTCCCACCAGTGGATCAGCAGGTGCACCCTTAGCATCCCACAAGGGAAACCTGGTCCTGCACCTCCTAACTTCTTGTCCCTCCTGTCTTGGAGTACATCAGCACCCCCAAGAGCATGTACTATAAATTCCAGAGTCCAGAATACAGCCAAAAATATAATAAGAGTACCCACAGGTCAAGTCTAATAAAAATATAATAATGAATAGTTGTAACATAAATAAAAGAATATGTAGGTCACTTTGGAGTTGAAGGCTAAGTAATACTTTCCAATTGTCTAGTAAATGCAGTTTTCTATAGATTCCTTATGAATTCCCCCAACACACACACACACACACACACACACACACACGTGAATGTATCGTAATTTAATTATTACTCAACCAATTCTAGAGTGCTTGGGACCTATATTAGATGCCTACAAGATGGAGCAGCTACTACTAGAAGCCATGAACTATAGTGACGCTTCCCTCTGCAAAACTCTGCTCTGGGGCTAGAATTTTTATTTAGGTCATTAAAAACAGTGTGCTCCTTAAGAGTCTAGAAGTGACTAACAGAGTCAGGGTGTCTCATGCTATTACCATCCATCCATCCATCCATCTCCCTACCCACCTACCCATCCATTCATCCATCCATTCATCCATCCATCCATCCATCCATCCATCCATCCATCCTTCTATCTATCCATCCATCCATCCATCCATCCATCCATCCATCCATCCATCCTTCTATCTATCCATCCATCCATCCATCCATCCATCCATCCATCCACCTATCCGTCCATCCATGCTACAAATGTTTATTGTTATTGAATATCTACAGTGTGTCATGCATTCACACACAGTATTTATAGTCATGATTGGAAGGCATAGATTTTAACCTGGTATTTAAATGTTACCTACCAGACACCAGAGGAGATAGCGCATCTAAAATGATTGCACAGGACGACTGTGCGTTAGATATAAACCTAATTCCTGATCCGTGCTCTTTTCATGCCAGGTGTTCAAAATATCTTTTTAAATCAAATTGTCACATTATGTCCATGTCTACTTGGAAAATATGGCAAAAATCTTATTTATTTGGAAATGATAACAACCCAGATTCTCTCTGAACTAGCTCTCCCTTTTTTTTCCTCTTAAGAAATGCTTTTTAGTTTATAAATAGTGTATATGAATGGCATCTAAATATGGAGATAGAGTAGAAAGAGAATGTTGAAAACGCTTAGAGAACAAATTGCTTCCAATGGTTTCACAATGTACCTTCGTCTGCAGATAATGAATATGAAATCACGGATCCATTTATTTAATCATGTATCCAAAAGACCTTTAGGGCCACAGCCCAGCTTTAATCACAGAATGTCCATGGAAATAAGAATAGTTGATTCCCATAAAAATTTCTATGGTTCAAAGTCTTCACTAGTTAATCTGGCTGCCCCTTCACCACCACCACCGTTTCGTTGGAATTAATGAGGATGGATTCCCTAATGAAAGCCAAGAATGCTCCTCATTCTGATGAGACAAAGCAGTCATGGGAAGTAGCTATGAAATCATTTCCATGGCACATGCTGGGAAGCGAGCAGGACCAAGGGTGGTGGTGTCTGGCTCCGGGCTTCTGATCAGAAGGAGGTGAATGTTAGAACAGAAAGGTTTTTTGGGTTTTTGGTTTTTTTTTTTCACTTTAGAAAGCATAACGAAGCAGCACTTTTTTTCATATTGAAAGACTTTCAAGTGTGGAGAAGTGTACTGTGAAATTAAAGCTCTGAAAATATTTAAGGGACTTCTCATTGTCTTTGGATCAACACGAAAATAGAGGCTTTGGATGTGGATGTGCAAGAACCAAAACATGCCCCTACACATGCTTGTCAATAAGAATGCATGTAGTTTACATATGTACTAGAGGCCCAGCGCACGATATCACACGAGACCCCACACTCACCGTGCCGCAGGACCCCAGACCCTCAACGCCATGAGACCCGTCAATGCATCTCCTGGCGACCAGTCGTTTGGTCTTTACAGCATTCTGGTCACTGGCATTTTATAATATAGAAGGTATATGTGGGCTTTTTAAAGGGGCTCAGTGGGTAACCACACAGAATTTCTAGGAAACTGGGTAAAATGGGTTTACTGACCGTTGTGTCTTAAAACTTTACTTATGTAGAAGGGCAGCACAATTTGGTTGAAAAAGCACGAGGCTTGGCAGCCAGTCTCAGACCCTCCCACCCCCCCATCACCCTTCCCCTCCCCTCTACCACCCCTCTCTCCCTCCATCCCCCCTCTACCCCCCCTCCCCGCAGACCCAACTCCACAACCATCCACTAAGGTGAGTGCATACGTCTCTTAGCCTGGCTAGAAAAATAAAGTTCAGTTGGCTCAGCTTCCGAGGGCTCTGTCATTGCTAAAATTGTCAAACTCCTTGTAGGAAACATTAGATAAAGCCATCAGAGAGGAGAGCTGTGTGGAAGCAAGTGTTTCCAAAAATAGACATACAAAAGGTGTCTCTTTAATTTGGATTAAAGAGGGGGAAGCATAGTTTTGTTTCAAGTGTGCGCACGCACACACACACACACCTATATGGTGTGCATTCTGTGAGACCCAGCAGTGTGTTCCCAGTTGAATAAACTGTGGCTTTGCAGGCATTCGGATCACACTGCACTTGTGCACTCAGCACCAGGCTGTAGGCTCTCGACAGCCCTTAATTCTAATTAATACAAGTCCAGCGGAATAGGTGGAGGGAGAAAGACTAGAAATGAAGCAATGCCTATCACATTGTTAATATCTCTTCATCTGCATAATAGTAATGATACCAAATATGCAAACAGATGTTTCTCTCATTAAATCGTATATGCAAATGCTATTGGTAGGGAGTGGTAATGTCTCGGGGTTAAGAGATCACCGGGGGTAATTAAAGGTTAATCCAGTTTTCAGTTCACAGAGTACATGACAAGAGTGGTTGTGAAGAAAAATTGTCACTTAACCTCCAATTCATTACCAAAGGCACATGGATTTTCTACGTAAATAACATAAACATAGACGCGCTCATCAGCACTGCCCCCACCACCACCCCTGCCGTGGCTGATCACTCACAATCATTGCCAAAGACTTGAGAGCTGAGCTGAGTTGTGCGTTTCTGTGTGGAACATTAAGAAGAAAAAACTCTATTTCCTCAAAAAGTGTTTAGAATCCATCTAGAGTCATAATCTCTAAGTTTTAATAGAAAAATCTGAAGTACTTACAGCATTAGTCCTTGGATATAACTAAAAGCATCGTTTTAAGATGCTGCATGTGACATTAGAGACTGCAGTGACCTGACCAAGATCTCAATTCATCAGTGTTTTTCTTACTGGGTGACTTTTTTTTCTTTTCAGATAAGCTTAATTCGTCAGCTGGGGTATTTTCAATTCCTGTCTTTAGGAGGGAAGAAAATTTCAGCAATTAAGGTCAGAAAGGTTCCAACTTGACAGGTCTGGGAGGAGAGACACAAGGTCAGGATAGACTACGTAAGTTGCAGGAAGAACTGAAGAAAAGGCGACAGAGAAGAGGTTTCCCGCACTTGTGGGATGATAACGAGGATTTATTTCCCGGCCAATAGTTTCAAAGAGCTTACCTCTGGTTTAGTGGAACTCGGGGTTCTGAAAGGGTAAGCTCTTCAGTCCCTTTCCCTTCGTTAGCCCTCGAGTCCACAAGAAGTGCCCGGCTATTCAGAGGGTGCAAAGGCCCACGCCAAGCTGGCAAGGAGCGTCCCTGCAGTCTTCAGAGTCCTATAAATGAGAAGCATGCTCTGGGTTTTCAGAGATGCCAATCAAAAGGAAATCAAAAGTTTCACAGGAGGACAGGTCCCTGACACGGAATCCTCACTGTGCGTGGAGGATGTTGAGCTAAGCCACCAGAAAAAGCAAAGCTCTTTCCAAATTTGCGATCCTACATTCAATCTAAATCAGCTCTTGGGTATAAGACTGAAGGTCTTTTTGTCTCCTACTTTCTCATGGGAAACAGGGCTTGTTTAAGATACTAAAAATGGCCTGGGGAAAGAGTGTATTTCTCAAGCAAATGAGCCATGTTTAACTCACATCTTTTTCGTAGAATTTTAGTAATACTTGCCGATTAGCAAACCCAAACCAGAAGGTAGCCACCATCTTTCCAATAGAAAGACGGAGATGTCTTATAATCCAGTTTTGTTTGTTTGTGTTTTATTTTTTTTTTAAATATATTTTCATTGATTTCAGAGAGCAAGGGAGAGGGAGAGAGAATGGAAACATCAATGATGCAAGAGAAGCATGGATCAGCTGCCTCCTGCACGCCCCCTACTGGGGGCCGAGTCTGCAACCCTGGCATGTGCCCTGACCCGGGAGTGGAACCATGACCTCCTGGTTCATAGGTCAACATTCAACCATGGAGCCACGCTGGCCGGGCCGGTTTTTTTGTTTCTCTGCAAATACCAAACAATATAACTCCCCCCTCCACTACTTCATTTATTGATTATTTTTTCCTTCTCAATTTTTTTCATTTTTGCAAAACTGATACTTCGTCTCTGACCAACAGGTGGGTAGGTTTGAGAGCAAGAAGGCCAGTCCAACTGCCACCAGAGCTAATAACAAAGGGGCCTCATTCATTCTCTGCCCAGTTGACTAGTTCTCTCTCTCGGCAAGGAAAGCAGCAGCAGGGCGGCCCAGGTGTGAGCGAGAGGGGGATGGCGAGGAAGGACCGGTGCTGGCACTGCCGAACACGTGCCATTTCCCCTGGGGACGCATTAAACCATCTGCTCGCCTGCCCTCTCCCAGCGGATTCTGGGTCACACGCGGAGAGCTCCAGCCCCACTCTCAGGAGGCTGCTTTGGAAATCGCACGGCCCTGTGCTTCTCCATTTGTGAAGTAATGAAAGGTAATGGTGATTATTGCGTGCTAGGGAGCCGCCAAATTCCCCCAGCACCAAGCAGCCACCACCAGCGGTGCCCGGCTCGGAACAGCAGCGAGGCGACGCTCAGCTGAAATCTGGGAACGAATCTTTACGTTTAGTTTAGAAAACAGCAGTCAGGGCCAGATCATGTATCCTGCTAAATGCAGCAGAAACACACCTCCTGCAGGTGGAGGCCCTTGAGGTTTGAGTGGTTCCTGGCCCATCTTCCCCGGTGCCCCTAAAATGCAAGGGCTGCCTGTGGCTGGCATGGGCCATACCAGTGACCTGAAGCTTCTTCTGACTCATTCTCACTGACCCTCTCCGGCCCTGGCTTGACAGGGTGTGAGGAGCCGGGAACATCTGGAGCTCAGCTGAGCAGAACCATGAGGACAGGCAAGGACGCTACAGCCACCAAATCAAGGAGGCCAGCTGGGCCCTCGCACAGCCGGATGCTCCTTCCTAGCAGAACCGGCGCACACTCACTCCTCTTGTCCTCAGTGTCCCCTGCAATGAGGCAGTTTCATTCCCGTGTCCAAGGACTGGCCAGGGATGGACTAACAATCAGAGGAAACACTGCCTCGAGTGTCCATTGGCATCAGAAAGGGAGGGGCTGGTGGCGTTCGGTACACAGTCTCATCCTGGTGTCCAGCCCTGTCATGGGACCACTGTGCCCACATCACACCGCTAGTCTTAATCCTAACGGTGCGTTCATTTAACTCATTAGGGGCTCTTACCTCTTGGCAGGGTATTTAAAAACACAAACCAACAATTAGTCTTTGGGGACCAAGGCATGTAGGCAAACATAATGTGTCTCTTTTCCTAAGAACCTCATGTTGATGTGCTAATGACCCCTCGTGAAGGCAGGAATTTTCAGTTAACGCCAGTCAGCCATCAGTCCAAGCGCAAACTGTCTACCGAGACTCAACCTGCCCTTTCTTCCCTGTGAGTCAGCCAGGAAGGACCACCAATCCAATCTCATGTAGGAAGGGATGGCATAACAGCAAAGCAAGGTGTGCATTATAAAATGTACTGTCGGGAAACGTGTGTAATGGAAACACGGAAAAGGTTAAAAAACGCTGAGCCAGAAGAAAAAGATCTGAACCCAACCTCTGACACCCAGTAGCTTCGTGAAACCAGGAAATAACATCAACACCGTGAAGGAGCAAATGGGACAACCGCAGCCCGTCCAGCCTTCCCTGACCCTCAAGCTTCTCATCTGTAACATGGGGGCAATGTTCCTTACTGCCTACCTCACAGGATGGGGAGGAGTGTGTTTTAATAGGAGTCAATTAGAAAGCACTCATTAACATGTGAAGGCTTTTGCTTTTGATAAGTTAATGAGGAGGGTGACTCCAGAGATGGACCCCGCCTCTAGGACTGTCCAAGTAAGTAGGTGTCCCAGGGGAGAAGAGAGAATTGGGTAAAGAAAGGTGTGAAGATCTGCTCTACACTATTTTTTTAAATGGCAGCAAATTACACATTACATAAAGTTTACCTTTTTAACCATTTTAAATATACAGTTGAATGGCATTTAGTACATTCTCAGTGTCCTGCAACAACCACCACCGTCTAGTTCTAGAATATTTTCATCGCCCCCAAAAGAAACCCTGTGCCCCTTCAGCAGTCGCTCCCCAGTCACCTCACCGGTCCCTAGAAACTTTCATCTACTTTCTGCCGCAACGGATGTGCCTATTCTGAACATTTCATAGTAAAAAAAATAAATAAATAAAATCATATAATATGTGGTCTTCTGTGTCTGGCTTCTCTCACTCAGCATCATGTTTTCAGGGTTCACCCGTGTTGTAGTAATATGCCATTATGCTATTTTAAGTCTAGTATTCTTTAAGATGTATATTCAAAATACACTGCTAATAAAAGTGTTAATCTACCATTTACTAAGCACGCCCTATGTGCCAGCCACTGAGTACTTTGTATACATGCTCTCACATAATCCTCATGGATAAGCAGTATTATCATCTCTATTTTACAGATGACAAAGCTAAGATTCAGAAAGGTTAAGTACCTTGGTCAAAGTCACACAGCAATGCCATGGTTGGGAATCAGTCCCTAGTCAGTCAGATTCCAGAGCTCCTGCTTTGAATCATCACATGTGGTCTTTACTTGCACAGCTCAGGAGAATCAGCCCCAGGGAGCTGGGGTGTGGCTAGGCAGCCAATTATGGGGACCCCAGTGAGCCTTGGGAGGGCTCAAAGAGGGTGGCATCAAGCAGAGACATGGATCACCTGACAGTCCTTCAAGCTTCCTGGCACCAACAACCCACTGAGCCCAACTGTGGCCCCAATGGCCCCAGGCACGGTCCCTGGTGAACTAGGTCATTGCCCCATAGCCCTGCATTTAACTGTCCTCTCTTTGCATTAAGCAGCCACCGGACCATCTAAATGCTTCCGGGGCCCCCTGAGGCCCAGAACTGGCTGGACTTATCTTAGTCCTGGAAAAGGGTTCTGTCCTCGGCTAAATATTCCGTTAGCCTCCTCTTTGGTGCTGCCCAGACACAAACACTAAAAACCTGAAGACGAGGAAATTAGGCCCAATTATGTGACTTCAATACATGAAATCCCAACAGTTGTGGGGAGCTGAGGGGCTGCAGCTGGGTGGGATCTCAATCACGATTCACCAGGACTCTTGGGGAGAGAAGAACTGGAGCCTGGTCCGTCCAAGGTTAACACGAAGTGTTTAGCATTAGCTGTTCTGCAAACACCTTCTCTTTCCTGTGCTGGTACTGGACTCAGAGGAAAGAGAGCCCTCCTCCCCAGCCATCATCCTCCCCAGACATCATCCTCCCCAGCCATCATCCTCTCCAGCCATTATCCTCCCCAGCCACCATCCTCCCTAGCCATCATCCACTTCAGCCATCATCCTCCCCAGCCATCATCCTCTCCAGCCACCATCCTCCCCAGGCACCATCCTCCCCAGCCACCATCCTCCCCAGCCACCATCCTCCCCAGCCATCATCTGGCTCTGTTTTAACTGGCCCAATATCATTTAGTCAACTTACAGAACTATGGTGCTAAGTGGAAAGAAATATGGTGTTGTCTGTAGAGAATTGGGAATAAAAGGATTCTGATTGAAATGCAGGCCCCGCCACTAAGTCCTTGGATAAACCATTCACCTTCATGCAGCTGTCCGACCTGCACAGCGAGCCGAGGAGGAGGGGCAGGACTCACAGTGGGGTCTCCCGGGAGGTCACTGGCCGGACGTTCTGTGGTCTCAGCGCCTCATTGTGCGAATTTCTTGATTTGCTCTCAGGGAAGCTGGGAGGGCGTAGCAGCCCTCAACTCACTGGCTCCGGACATTCGAATCTCAACTTCCTGGAGACCCATCCTGTGCACCCAGGAAACGGAAATCACATGTGCACCCAGGAAACAGAAATCACGTGTGCACCCAGGAAACGGAAATCACGTGTGCACCCAGGAAACGGAAATCACGATGCCTCCCCGCACCCCAGCGCGGCCTGGAAGACCCAGTGCTGCTGGGAAGACCCAGCCCCATAACCCAGCAGGCGGTGCAGTGCGGGATGTGGCAGGAGTCCGCTGCCTGTCAGTTCCCCTCCTTCCCCTTGAGGTGCAGAAGGAAACGGTGCATGTTGGTGTTGTGTTACGCAGTCTGGCCAAATGATTTAAACAACTGACCCAAAAAATAAACAACCGAAAAAGCAAATGAAGTGCCAGGGGCTCCAGCTAGCCGCCGAGGGAGGGGGCATGGGGACCCAGTGTAGTGGGAAGGAAGGGAGGGTTCCATCCATGTGTCATTGTCGCCTTCCTGACACAGGGGAAAGGACCTCAGTGGCTGGCGAGGTTAGCCTGTCGGATTGCAGCTCATTGTAGGTTTTGTTGGTGTCTCAGAGCATAATTGATTGAAGGGCTTTGATATACGAGAAACCAGTGTCCGGATTCTGTGGGCACGAAGCAAACACTAAGCATTTAACTTGAAATCTCACCTGTAATGACCTTCCCGTCCATAGATCTAACTTTAAGTTGCAAAAGAGACACAGACTTGATCTCATTGGGCTTGGAGTTCCATGACACATCCAACTCTCATTCTCACTCCCATGAAATCTGCAGGAAGTTGGGAGGACCTGGAGGGCAGGTTGGGATTTGGAGTAAAACCAGCTAGGTTTGAATCTTGGCTCCAAAACGGATGCTCTGTGTGACCTGAGTAAATCACATGACTGCCTCAAGACTCAGTTTCTTTATCTGTAAAATGGAGCAACAATAGTAACTTGCAGGGTTATTTTAGGGCTGAAATGAGGGAGGAATTGCTGAGCCCACCTCCCACTTTGGAGGCCAGGGCACTCTCTCGGATGTCTCTGAGAGCGAGGGGCCTCGTAGGGGAGGATGGCAAAAAGCAGAACTTGACACAGGAGTTTTTTAATTGTCCAAAATTATATCCTCTTCAGAATTACTGCCTGGAAATTATGTGTGTACTAGTACATGTGTGTGGTGTGTGTGTGGTGTGTGTGGTGTGTGTGTGTGTGTGTGTGTGTGTTCTGAAGTGGATGAAATTTATCCAAAAAAAATCTTACTAAAAATGGAACTTTTGCACATCTAATTGCAGATTTTTTTGCAAAACAAAACAAAAGCTATCTTGCCCGCCTCCAGGCATATCCCAGGGGATTAATTTGTCACTCTTCAAAAACACCACTGTGGAGGGATACCCTCTTTGATTCTCTATTCTCACATTAATTAGTAGTAGCAGGAACACAGCACACAATTGGTATCAGAGAAATTAAGAGACATAAACCTGCCGCCCCTCTCAGGAGGGAGGAATCGGAGGGGAGCACAGAGCTCAGAGACCAGGGCGCACTGCACAGCCAACCCCAGGGAAGCTCAGCGCGGCCTGGAGTTCCCAGCCTCCCTCCATCCTCTGCAAGGCAATCAGACACCTACCTTCATGTGAGAGAGAAGCTCTGAACACTCTTTCATGGAGCTCTTTCTGTTAAGCCTACATCCAGCGATGAGTGCTCTTGAGAGGAAAACAGAGACTTAGCTGACTTGTTTTCTGTTTTGTTTTGTTTTATTTACTGATCATGGGAAAAAAGCTGACTGCATTGGAGCCAGAACCCAAATCAGATATTTGAGATGACTGTGCAGGTCAGGCAGAGAACACCACGTGTACTTTTGATAATTGCCTCATGGCTTCCTCCCCGATCAAGATCTTTATCTGAAGGCCGCTGCGTTTCAGATCCATGTTTATCGTGTGATGACGCTGCAATGGAATGTTTTTGAGTAAAGTTTAGGTTTGTTGCCTGTCCCTTTGTGTTGCTCAAATACATCGATTTTCCTTTAAGACACTTAAATATGTTCGAGTTTCATCTTTCAAAAGATCAAAGAACTACCCATTAGCAGCATGCGTTTCGCCACCTGCAGAGAGCGCTCTGCCTGTGAGTGGGATGCAGGCCGCCTCTGCAGGGGGGACAGGTGCCTCCTTTAGTGCCCCGGGAAGCAGATACCTGGATGCAGGTGGGACAGGACATCCCGGTGTCCCCCACCTTTCCTGGGGCCAGGAGCTCCAGACGCAGTCTCCCTGCCCGCTTCTTAAGGTGATTGCCACATGGGTTTCGTCCGTGTGGCTCTGCTGGGGCAGAAAACACTTCACCCTTTACTCTATTCATGAGAATAAAGCAAAAACCTGGAACACAAGCACCATTTCTTCTTTGCATTCAAAGGCCCAGCCCTGGGTGAGTTCGTGAATAACAGCCCCAAGTTGGCAACCACGCTAATAAGTGTGGGGTTGCTGGGAGAGGGGTCTCTCACGGGCCCCAGCCGAGCGGGTGCCGGGCCTCTGCCCCTTGTTGGTAAATAACAGCCCTTTGTTTACACACAGTCCTTTGGGTTTCAAAAGACATTCAAACCCTGGAGAGTTCCTGCAGATGCTTTACACGGAAAGGGACATACGTGCGAATTTTTAAAGAGATTTCACCTTAATTAAACCCATGCTGCCCGCAGAGAGTTGTAGGTTTCCAGGGGGGACGGAGGCATGCGATGGATGAGCAGGCAGGCCTGGGCTGTAACCGGGGACTCGCTTTCTGAAATCTGAATGACCCCAGTGACTATGTATTCGCAGCCCCGAGCTCAGAGAAGTCCCAGGGCCAGGCGCCCTTAGTTTTAGGAAGAGAACTTTGAACTCTCCCTTTCCAAAAACAGACTTTCTCCTCCTCGTGGTGAGAAAATACCTCTGCTGTTCAGCATCTCCATTCAAACTCCTCTGACTTTCAACATTCTCCATCGCGAGCTGCAGCCATGAAAATCCTGGCCACGAGGCCCCTGCCCCTGACAGAAGTCCTGCTTCCCGTGTGTCTGCCGCCCTGGGGAAACGGTTTACAAGTCTGAGAGGGAGAAACCCAGAGGAAGGTTCTGGACAGTAGGCATGGAGTGCTATCACTGAAATCTTTATTTATGGGAAGGCAAGGCGCCCAACATTACCTCAGCACGCAGATTACATCGGTGGGAGAGAAAGCAAATGAGTTCTGGTGGCGAAACATCAGAAACCCATAATCCTTTCTCAAAGCCCTTTTGTTATTTTAATTCCGACAAATTATACTTTTTTTTTAAAGAAGAAAAACACTTAGATTTGAGAGGATCCTTTTGCTTCAGGAAAAGTAATTTCACTGGTTAAAAACGTTTTAATTTTCGGTTACAGCCTTTACTGTGCTGGCCAAGCACTTGCTTAAGGCTAAGGTCACTTTCAGCTTCAAGAGAACTGGGCACTGTGACCACCACCTGCGACATCCAGTTGCTATAGCAACGGTGAGCTTACAAGGCACCTAAGTGAAGCAGGGCATTTTTGGCTACTAATTTGAAAATTTGCCTTTAAGTTTTGGTGTGTGTGTGTGTGTGTGTGTGTGTGTGTGTGTGTGTGTGTGTGTGTTTAAGTGTATGAGCTTAGATGAGTAAATTGCAAGACTTAACTGTGTTTTATTTTCCCTCTATGTCAGTCATATCACGCAGCTCGCGATGGAGAATGTTGAAAGTCAGAGGAGTTTGACTGGAGATGCTGAACAGCAGAGGTGTTTTCTCACCACGAGGAGGAGAAAGTCTGTTTTTGGAAATGGAGAGTTCAAAGTTCTCTTCCTAAACCTAACAGCGTCTGGCCCTGGGACTTCTCTGAGTTCGGAGTTGCGAATGCACAGTCACTGGGGTCATTCAGATTTCAGGGATCCTGATGACTTCTAAATAATGTTTCAAAGAATAGTAGGCAAAACAGAAATTCTGAAGAAAATTGGGCAAATGGCAACAAATAAAGTAAACCTATTTCTCAATAGAAGTTCTCTCGTGGGAAGCTCTCATGGGAAGTCCATGGGAGGAGCTGGGCTGGGGAAGGGCTGTGGTTCTACTTGTGGATCCTGGCTGGGTGCTGGACGCAAAGACGAGAGCGATCAGGTCCACTGTCCCGGATGGAAGTGATGTGCACATTGACACGCTATCAGGTGGCAGATGGTGAGTGTGAAAGCACCTATCAAGTGCTCTCTTTTCAAAATATATTCACTGTAGTTTGACCCTTCCCCAATGGCTTGGAGTTGGAGATCAACCAATAAGGATTTATTCAGTGCCTACTACATCCTCAGGCTACTGGCTTTTTCAAGGAAAAAACCTACACTTGCACCCACGGGACTTACGTTCCAGAAATGAGAGTCAGGCAAAAGCCATAATAAATGATAGACAGATGATTGATAGATGAGTGGCTAGCTAGCTAGATATAGATAGATAGATAGGTAGGTAGGTAGGTAGGTAGGTAGGTAGATAGATAGATAGATAGATAGATAGATAGATAGAGGACAAATGGTATATCCAAAGGCAATAAGTACTGTAGAAAAAAAAGAGAAAAGTTTCAAGAGCCAAGATGGGATATAACTGACAATAGTACACCCACCCCAGCCTCCTGTCTGAGGTTGGGAACACTTTAGTAGACACCAGAAGCAGGTGAGGAGTTAGGCCAGCAGAGGTCTGGGGAGGAGCATTCCAGGCAGAGGAATGAAATGCAAACTTGATCCAAGAGGCCATCATGAATACTTGTTCTTCATCACTGTGTCCTGCAACCAGCAAGCCTGGAGTCTATGCAGTGTGGAGGTGTTGTGCTCCGCCACCAAGGGACCTCCGACTTCAGTGCTCACATCCCCAACTCTCTGTTTTCTTATCTCTCTCCTCCAAGTCAGCCCTTCTTCTTCATCGAGTCCATTCTGCCTGGCCCCAGACACAGCCCCTGCCTCTGTCTCGTCTGTTACTTCTGAAATCTCACTTGTCAGGACAGTGGATGACCAACCCTGTTAGAGTGGGTCTGAAGAAGGCGGCGACACCCTGGGTGATGGTGTAGCATGAAGAATCCCCCCCTTTAATGCACCATGTGTTTATCTGTCTTCGACACTGTGGGTCTCTTCAGTCGGGACCCCGTGCTCTCCTCTGTATCCTTCAGTCCCGAGCCAGCACGGCACACTGGGCGGCAGGGTAAGTAGACGTCCCACACCTGCATGCGTCAGCTTCGGGGTCTCTGTTCTGTCTATTCAAATGCCTGTTCCCTTCCCCCATGGTTCTCACCATGCGTGGATGCCGGAGAAGTGAGTGTACACCGAGAGCAGCGTTTTTCCCCAGAGCACGTTCAAGTCCATTACCTCAGTTGGACTCTGACCACAACCCTCTGAAGCACACGGAGAAAGAGCGATGAGCCTCCCCTCGGAGGCAGGTGGCAGGTGGAAAGGACAGGCAGATCCTGAGGTCCAGGGGTTTTTTCTCCACGTTCACGTGTGTCCAGATGGGCCGTGACAGCTGGGACAGCAGAGGTTTGAAATTATTCTAGAAACATGGGACCCGAAGTCCAAGTTTGGGTGGCAGAGCCACCGTCAAGTGGAAATGGTAAGGATTGACGGAGAAGGTAGCCTAATGCTGTGGCATGTGGGAAAACATGTCTAGAAATGGGGGTGGAGGGTCACAGGGCTCTGGAGTCGGGGGCCCGAGTGCTGGGTTGGCTTGGCTCTTGGACACAGCATGTCCATCTCTGGGCCTCAGCCGCTTCGGTGGGGAGAAGAGAGGACTGTCCTAAACCCCCCTCACAAGGTGGGGGTGGGCCAGCAAGGTGATTTCAGGGTCCCTGGCAGAACACGACAGACACTCCACAGATCCTAGTACTGTGGGGGTGACTCCCCCTTCTCACCCCTCTGCTCAGGCTCCCAGACTTGGGTGGGCAGAACTAGCTAAAATCTCCTCACATTGTTTTCACTGAATTTTTTTACATTTCCTTCTATTTATGGCAAATGATGCTGGGTTTTTTGCCTTTGGTAGGACTATTAAGATTCCTCTTAAAATAAATGTGTTTATTGAAACATAATGAATTAAGAGAAAAATAGAGGGGCAAAAAAAGGGAGAGACATATGTAATACTTTCAACACTAAAGATAAAAAAAAGAAAGAGAAAGATGTTAAGTTAATAACATTAGAGGTGAGACACAGGTGTTTGAGAGATCGTGGAGGTGGTTTAGGAGGGAGGGAGGGAGGGAGGGAGTTCAGAAAAGCTGGGGCACATGGCCTCAAGGATCCCCCTGCTCTGAGAAGCGATAGAGGATGGTGTTCTGACATGTGCCTGCAGTCCTGGCTCTGCTAATTACACTCAGATACATTGGGCAGGCTCCTTCATCTCTCTGTGCCTCACCTTTCTTATCTGTAAAATGGGAAGAATAGTGCACCTACCCCAAAAGATCGCTACATATTGCACTTAGAAGAGTGCTTGGCTCAGTATAAAGCAGCGATTCTCAACCTGTGGGTCGCGACCCCTTTGGCGGTCAGACGACCCTTTCACAGGGGTCGCCTAAGACCATCCTGCATATCAGATATTTATATCATGATTCATAACAGTAGCAACATTACAGTGACGAAGTAGCAACGAAAATCATTTTATGGTTGGGTCACCACATGAGGAACTGTATTTAAAGGGCCAGAAGGTTGAGAACCACTGGTGTCAATGCTATGTGAGTGTTTCCTGTCACTATGCCCCTTCAGGAGCCGTTGATGGACCATGAGCCAAGGTGTGCGCCTATCACCATGCCCATTCTCAGTGGCTAACCAGAGCCCAGTTGCTCATATATACAGCTTCCTGTCCCTGACCACATAATCCCAATCTGTCTGTCTGTCTGTCTGTCTTCCTCCTTCCCTCCCTCCTTTCCCCCTCCCTTTCTGTTAGAAAGCAAGAGAAGACTTCCATAAATGAAGTGGGAGAGGAGAGAGTCCGCCTGGCCCCATGCTCTTTCCAGGCAGAATAGTATAAAGGTGGCCAGGTGTTCTCCGTCTTCCCATCATTTACTGGAATCCTGCAGGACTCAGCTGTGAGCCACATGTGAAATCGTCTTCTGAGCCAAAAAGAGAGAAAGAAAAGGAGGACCATGAAGTAAGAACGGCAAGAGTGGGAGCGCCCACTCACAGTCCTCTCCGGCTGCCCCCCCCATGCCCTGCCCTCTGCTCCAAGTCACACTTGATATTTCTTTGTGATGGACCTTGTTGGTTTTCCCTCAAAGTTGGCCACGCGGCATCCTCTGAGGCCCTGCAACATGGCTGGGGCCCCCGGAGGCAGTGGCCTGGCCTTGCAGGTGGCTTCATGCAGAGCCTCAGCTGTGTCTGTCTTCCACTGGTCTACCCCAGGGCAGTTCCACCTTGGGGCCCACAGAGGCAGCCAGAGGTTATTGCTGGGAAATCCAGTTGCTTTCTTCTGGTGTAAGTCCACATTCTCCTGGGGTCAAACGTATAGGCAGGGCTATTCTGAGCGGGTTCGATTTTCATTTATCATTTACTGCCCAACACTCTTCAAATAGAGATGCACCACGTGCCCGCACTTCCCGGTGGCAGAGAGCAGATAGCTGCATAGACTGGCCAGGAGAGTGGACTTAAAGGGCAAGGCCAATTGTATTCTTCTCCAGGGAGGTGTGAAAATGCTCACATGGCTTGGTTGTAGCATGGACACACCGCCCGAAGGCACCGTGAGGATGTCCCTGTGCAGCGAGGGGAACCGGGAGCCAGCGGTCACGGGCGGCATGCAGAGGTCACTCTATAGATATTGAGTTGCTGTTCTTAGCACAGCCGCAGAGGAACCACCCCACCTCCCTGGTCTCTGTGAGGCACAGAGAGATGAAGGAGCCTGCCCAAGTGTAGCTGAGTGGATTAGCAGAGCCAGGACTGCAGGCACATGTTAGAATCACCATCCTCTATCGCTTCTCAGAGCAGGGAGGTGGGGTAAGAACATCGCTTACCCTTGATATTTCCTTTCCCATTTCCACAAAGATAAACAGAAGATCTCTTGACTTGGAGTCTGCCTTTAAGGATTCAAGAAAAAAAAAAGACTAAGAAGGGATGGATGGTCTGAGAGGAGGAAGGCTGTCAAGGAGAAAAGGTCCAAGACTTCAGTGAAGCTCAGCCCAGCCTAACTTCATGTATCTCTCCACTTGCTCAAGGCTTCCTTCGCGCAGTCTCCCGGGAACTGCTCACGTCTGCAGTGTCAGAACCCCTCACGGAGCCAGCCTGGTTCCAAGCTACCGATGTTCCCTTCCTCCTGGAAAAACCATGCAGGGTTGATGATTTCCCAGCTGCTCCAACCACACCAATGAGACCCCTCAGTCGGCATCCCCTCAGTGGATGGGCTCTAACACAACCGAGTGCTTTGTCAGCTGTGACTTTCTCGCAACATCATTTTAATTGCAAGTGCCTGCTCACCAACGTCACACCAGCAGCTCCCCGATGGGCTTCGTTACGGCAAGGAGCAGAACTTGTGTACAGACTAGAAACAGCTTCCCCCAAAGACAGAGCCCAGCCTACATTCTGTATCCCAAGACGCGGTTGGTCTCCACTGCCCCGTTGTCCCAGAGAAGGGCACTCAACGTCTGCTTGGGATACACAAACTTTCTGCTGAGTTCTTAAAAGAAAACGACACTTAATGCAGGTTGTGTGTTCCACCTGCGCAGGAACTCACGGAGGTCCTATGACAGAAGGGAAATTAGGGGTGATCAGACAGGATGCCTTTTAGGTTTTGTGGACCATACTAGCTCTCCTGCAACTGCTCGACTCTGCTGTTGTAGCAGGAAAGCCTAGACAATATGTGAACACACGAGTGTTGTAAAAGTCATAAATGGATCTCTAATACTTGCATGCAAATGGGTTTCTGAATAAAGATTCGAATTTCCTCCTTCCAGGTACTGTTTATGCCCCAGAAAGTGTTCCTTACATACACTGGTGTTATTTCCACGGGCCAATGCCCAGGTACTGCGGACAATATGCTCTCAGCGATCTGTGAAGCTGAGCACAGCCAGACTCCACTGGCAACCTCTGACGACCATACTTTGCTGATAGAGACCCCTGCTCTAGGGCAAGGCCTGGCAGGGGTAGGTCATAGCAGAGCATGAGAACATTTCTCACACTGGATCCGCGTGACCATCTGGCCTTACGTTTCACCATGTTCAGAAGTTATCACTGTGTCTCCCGGGCCATTATTTGGGGCATCAGCAAACATGGGGTCAAGTGATGACATGTTTCGGGGAAGAGGTTTCAGTCACCCGTCACTCCCCTCAACACCCCACCCGAGAGGCGTCCCACCTTTGCGAAAGCCTTCACCTCAAATGCATTTTCATTGTTAGGTCGCACTGATAATTCTTCGTTGTACTACCTTTCCTGTTTAAAAAAATAAATTAGAACAATCTAAGAAGGCAGATAATGTTTAATGGAAAAGGGCAGCGATGGGCTAACGGTTGCTTAGCAACCACTAGACATTGTTTTGCTGCTTCACTCTAGAGAAGCCAAAATGGCGGCTCTAATCCTCCTATAGCCCCCTGGACAGTGCACGTGTGAGTGACAGCTCCCCCTGGGCCCACATCATTTTCTTCTTTGTCTTGGGCAGCAGATCATTCTTTTTTAAGCTTCCAAATGGGGAAGACTCAGTGCCTAATTCTTGAATCGCTAATGCCTATCCTTTCATCTTCTCAGAAAATCTATAGCTGAACTTCCCAGGTTCTTCCTTGGGGCAGTTCTATGAAGTGTTTTCATGCATCCCCCGTTTCCTCCTTTGAGGTCTCCTGTCAATCAATTACCATCCCCGGCTAAGTATTTTTTGAGGTCAAGCAAAGCATGTGACATGATTTAGAAAGTCTCTCGTCTTATCCTCTTTCTCTTTCTAGAAGAGTCTTGACAAGACCGTTCCATTCCCTGGGGCCCAGGAAAACTCAGTAACACTTCAACCACTGGGTTTTCTCACAACTAGTGGACGGAGGAGGGGCGAGAAATATGCTTATAGTGTTAAGATTATAAACAGGTGAGACGGAACCTATTTTTACAAATAATATTTCCATTAGCTTATCTCAGAAACTGCAAGTCTATCGCAAGGAACCCAAAATGCCTAAACTGCTTTAACCTTTGCTATCCCTAAATCACAGGTAGCCTGGGAATAGTTAGGTGAGGCCTTGACCAGAGGGATGAAATAGCCACTGCATTGTAGATCATCCGCGATAGCTTCCCAATTTGGGGCAGAGAGATGGGGTGGGGTTTTCGGGCCTTCCCACCTTAGTGGGCTGGGTATGGTAGAATGGAAGTGCTTTAGCAGGTCCTCTAGATGGGGAGGAGTTAGGAGGTCCATGAACCCCCAGAATCATGTCAAAAGTGTGTACATTCACATGTGTATCATTTCGGGGGGGGGGGGGTCTGTCTATAGCTTTCAGAAGGTTAAAAGCCAGTGGCAGAGAGAAAAGTAAAGAAATAGCTTTATCAAAAATCTTTTGGTTTCAGAAAAATATACTGAGGACACATTAGAACAGAAACGTCTCCAAGGATGAAGAATTATGTATTACACATATTATGTGCTAAGGAGCTTTATGCATGTTAATGACAACTCCACAACCAACCATATGAACTTCAAATCATTATATTCCCTCTCACTGACACTGAATGGTGGCACCTCAAGCAGGTTCCTTCATCACTCTGCATCTTGGTTCTCCTGAAAAATGGAGATGCTGATAGTACCTACCTGATGGGGATGTGAGGCTTTGTTTTGTTCAGTGCTGCATCCTCAGTGCTTACAATAGTGCCTGCTACATAACAAGTCTTCAAGACATACTTACTGCAAAAATGAAGGAACAGAATGGGGGAAACCCATTGCTTCCAGATTCTGTTACCTGCCCTTAACTGTGGAGAAGGCTCTAGCACCATCCTTGAACTGTCCTGGAGGTAAAAATCCCGAAGGCCGCTTGCTCCTGATGAAGTTGGGATCTTTGCAGAGCTTTTGTGGAGCTGGGGCCACTTCTGATGGTATATCATTTCATAAACATGCTTCCCAAGGTGCAGAGAAACATCTGAGGACTTTAAGTCCTCTGCCACCGGGAATGCAACTGTTATGCACATGCACTGGATTTTCTGTTCCTTTTCTTATTTCTGAGCACTGCTGGCAAGGAAGCAAGTACGCCAGGGTTCCAATGGAGTTCTTTGACATGGAAACTCTCTTCTCTTTGTTTTGAAAATGAAAGTGGTTGACAGCGTACAGCCAGCCTGTTCAGGGATATGAGCATTTCTATTCGTGGAATTAGACTCAGCATTTATGCTACATGGTACACCTCCCTCCCTACGGCTGGTGATACTACATGCACATTCCCTTGGCTTATTTTTCTCTTTTCCATTCCAGCATCCCATGAAGGAAGGAGATGCTACTCCAAGTCAAGGGTTCTTGAACATTAGTTGCACCAATCAAAGCTTATTAAACTGCAGAGTCCCCAGCCCCACCCAAAGAGGGAGCCTGGAGTTTTTGTTTTTAACATGTGGTAGTTCTGCCTGCAGGAAGCATATGGATCACACTTCAAGAACCCCAGGAATTGGGAGAAAGAGCAAAGGCCTGGCCCGTGTTCCAATCCTGGCCCTTTTACGCTACAGGTATAGCGTTAGGGGTCTCTCAAACCTCTCGACATCTGCTTCCTCATCGGTAACACAAGTGACTTGCACACTGCCTTCCTGGATGGCAAGTGCGATGAGAAGTCTAGCTCTCCAACCCGTGGACTTTTCTGTGAGGTGGGTAGAACTGAGGTGCCTCTTTAGGGCAGGTCACGTGTGATGGAGGCAATGCAGCAGACCCTGCCAGCTGGTTCTAACATTGACTTCCTGCTCTGGGGGAACAGCCCATCTACAGTTTGCAGCCTGCGTGTAGGTGGGTGTGATGAAGTCACCAAGTTCTTGCCAGAGCACAGGGAGCAGGACCATCCCAGTCCTAGGCCAGGCCCACGACTGCCCAGGGGGGTCCATGTCCATGCTCTTCTCCCTCCAGGTGACTGAGCAGGTGACACCAGAGATACGAGGAAGGAGGGAGAGTTGCTGTCCGCCTGGGTCTCGGAGTGACTGCGTGGAGCACAGCCCCACTGATAGGAACATCCTCCTCTCCTGGGTCAGTATAGGTGGGGCGCAGTTCACATCACCCAGACACTGATGCAGGCGCTGACACAGCCATTCCAACAGAAGGACATGCTGACAGAGTCTAAGAAAAGCCTGACACTTAGAATGACCGAGTACTGCCTTGGTCAGTGGCTGTCAGTTGGAGCCTCATCCTGTAACCAAATAAGGTTGTGGATCCAATCCCAGGTATGGGAAGCACTGGATCAGTTTCCCTCTCGCATCCATGTTTCTCTCTTGACTTCCTCTCTAAAGAAATCAATAAATTACAAAAAAATAAAATGATCAAGTATTGTGCAAAAAGAGTTGCACCCATTTCTCTGTGACCCTTATCTCTGAGCCTAAGAAACAGGTATCAACCCCTCGCTGTGAGGGGAGCCCATGGGACCGGCCACTAAGCTAGTGAGTGACTGCAGCTGGCCGCTCGGCTAGGAAACTGCATCCGGGACAGACTGTACGTGTGTGACCAAAACATCTCCATCACTTAGTTACATGTCGACTATTTCTTTGTACTTAATCACTGATGTCCTAAAAGCCCACCTAAAAAAAATCAAGTTGTCCCAACATGGTTTCCATCAATTTCCCATCAGTCTGTGCTCAGTCATCCCAGCACCTGCACGAGTGTGCTTGGTGTCTGACACACAGTAGGTGCTTAGCACACGTTTCTCAGGTATCATGTAGAGAGGAATAAAACAAAGCGAGGCTCCACTGTTTCAGTCCTCCTGTGACACTCATGATGACTTCTAGCATCACCGTGACTAATGAGAACAGTTTTCATTCTGGGCAATCATACTTGTATGCCATCCCATCAAATAAAACATCATGAGTCGAGGCACATTCAGCCCGAAGATGAAGTGATACATTAGCTTCTTGATCGGGTGCCAGGACTAACAGAGGAATATGAAACAGACATCGATAATTACAGCTTGCAGTGGAGCTGCTGGTGTCTAACCCTCTCAGTTCAATGAACAAGTAATAACTGGACAGACACACCCTTCAGAAATTAGAGGTGGGAAGAGATTACCTCATTTCATACCTGTCACCGACCAGGCCCCCGCAGCGAGTCAGCAAGAAGCAGCCAGCCACGGCGCAGGAGGGGAAGAGGTGGACCGGGCTTCCAGGATGATGCCAGTGAGTAGGCACGGGAGGAGACCTGGCACAGGAGCGCCCGGGGGGGCCGAGGCTGCTCTCGGAACGACCGCCCCTTTCATTCCTTCTGTTCTATGCCTCCTTAAGAAACCCAGTCTCAACACAAAGGCACACACCAATTTAAAGCTTCCCTTATTTCAATCTAAAAAGGGGCTGCTAAGACTGTAAGACGATCAGATGTCATTTTACAAGCACCTCTGAGAACACAGCATGCGGCATGGCCTTTAATGGGCGTTCCCCTCCGAAGCCTGCAGTTAGGTCCAGGGTCAAGGTCGCAAAAGCCGTGTGGAGGAAGCTCCTGACGGAGCCAGGATACTTGGAAGGAATTCTAGCAAAATGAATCCTCACCGGGAATAGGAAATACGTTTGTTGGAGGCGCCAATTGTTCCTTGACATGAGAGCACAATGGCTTGGCTCCTTCCTAAGGCTCTTCGTGGCAAACCTGATCTATTCGCTGCCTGCCACGTGCTCGCCGCGAGTCAAGAGTCCCTTCCCCAGAAGCCTCTGCGCTGATGGCAGCGGCAACACTGATTTGTTTTCCTTTGAAGGTGAGGAGTGTGGAGGGAGGACTAAATAGTACACTGGAGAATGCAGCTCCGCTCATTTTATCAAAATCTAGAGCACCTCGGCCTCAGCCATGGAAGATGGGTCATGTCTTCCTGTCTCAGCGAGCTACAGCGGTCAGTAGTAGATGTACAGTCTTCATAGTTCACTGACATTTACTCTAACATATATCTGCTTTCTAGCAGAACATTTCTCATTAATTTAAATCTGAGAACCTGGAGAGAGGTTCTGACTACTTCGTAATAAAGATTAGTTCCTTGAAATGCAGCACCCGGTTTTCTAATGCCTCAGGTTTCTCAAAGACCTTAAGATCCATTACCTCGTTAGAAGGCACCGATGCCACACATAGCAAATCCATACTGGGTTTTGGAGAAAGATTTCCGTGTACATATTTTGTCCAAATATTACTATTTGCCTCAGGAAAGTCAGAGCGAAGACTTTAGCAGAGTGTAAATTTTAAGCCAATGAATAAACAGTTGGCTTGGAAAACTATTAAACTGCCACGAAAAGCATTTACTGCTCTGCCAGATACTAAAAATAAAAGCAGCTTCGGCGGACACGGAAGAGCTTGACTGTCCCAGCTGGTTCTGAGCTGGGCCACTGGCCTCATTATTCTTCCAAAATGGAGTCCAGCAAACATCACGTGGTTTCCCTAAACTTACTTCTTCAAAAAGGACACACAACTGGGATCTTATTTAAATATCAACCTCAGATATTGAAATATTTGGAAGATAATGTTCTAGAGAAGAGGTATCAGAGAAATCAGTAGGATCTGAAGTGGGAGGTTCCACGCTGTGGCTCCAAGTTCAGATAACATTTTACTTCTGTCCTTGGCCTGTCCCTCCCTGAGCTGTCTCTTTAAAAAAGAAAAAAGTTGTTTAAAATATGGAGTCTGAGATTTATGATCAGTTGCAGAAACCTGTTTAACTGCTGATTTATAGTTCTGGCCACAGATTTAGCTCTGTCATCAGAACTAATTATAGCAAACCTGAGATTACACATTCAGCTCTCCCGCTGCTGAAAGGAGAATGTTCTGCTGCACATCCCGAGGGCTCCCACACAGGAACGCACTCCCAGCTACACCCTCAGAACCAGCGCTGCAAAGCTCAAAATTACTGCTCTTCAGCGAGCTGTTTCAGCCCGAAGTACTTAATAAATCAGCTACGTCACTGTCATCCGATGGCCTGAAACATACTCGTCTTCGTTAATGACCGACAGTTATGTTGCTAACCTGACTCGGGCATTCCAGGGGCAGTAAACGCCCGTGTCCCAGCCCAGGAACTGATATTACCGATCCAGAAAGAACCCTTGTTTTGCGGTGACCAGATGAAGAGGACAAATGACACCACTTTTCAGGGAACATGGGTACTCTTAAGAACAATGTCCCATTTAATTGCTTTAATGAGTAAAATGTCTAATTCGAACTGAAGGTGATAAAGTAAATTGGGATCCAAATGATGTGCCAGCAGGGCGAACCCAAGACAACAGGTCCCTTCTTTCCCCTTAAGCCCTTTCCTTCCACCCCTCCCCCTTCTGCTGTACCATGTTTTGGAGCTTTTCCAAACCCAGGCCCCCAGAGGGTGGGCATTTATGAACTGCAGCTCTCCTCAGCTGACGCCTCCATCATTGTATCGGATTTTGCCAAGGCCTCCAATTCAATCAGATGTCCCACCCATGTTAGTGGGGCGGAGTGGCGAGCACTGGGACAGGCTGAGGACAGGCTCCCAATCAGAAGACCCCGAGGAGGCCACCTGGCAAGGCCTCCGCAGGAGCAGACTGGCGAGACGTGCTGCAGAGGTCGCTGCAGGAAGTGGGTACAGGAAAAGAACAATGAGGCAGAGGCCCGGGGACAGGCCCGTCCTGGAGCCCTGGGTGTGAGGAGTCTATGCTAGTCCTGCTCAAGAGCACTTTTAACTTTTCAGGCAAAACCACTGGATTGTGTGGCCGATTTTTTTTAAAGGCAAGGTTCCTGTGCTATAAGCTTATATTCACCTACTAGGATCTTAAAATGAGATGTTATAGGTAAGCAGTATATGATTGTATCTACGAAGTGCAACAGGGAATATTAAACCACAAAATGTAAGATTTTCCAATAGCAAGATATGATTTTGTTCTCTTAAACTGCAACTTACTTACTCCAGAATATAGGTAAAACACTGAATATGACCCCAATAAATTAGTGAAATTTTGTTACCCCGAGGAGGGAGGCGCCACAACACCAGAGGCCTGCCAGACTCCAAACCTCCAGCTGTGGTCGTGGCAACAGCTGGCTATATGGTTTCTCAAAGGCCCTGCTGGTGAGGACTCTGACACACACCTAATGAAGTCTACTTCCCATGCACCAATCCTCTCTTTCAGCTCCTTAATGCATCTATCTTTTAAGGAAAACTAGGGGAGAGGAGTAAAAACAAACCATGTTCTTAGAAGGTTCTAAGTTGTATTGTCTTGAGTTGTAACATTCTTATGTAATTATACCATTTTCACTTCCAGGAATCGTCTCGTAATGTAAGGAATGACATGGCTGGGCTGAGAGAGATATTTAGGAAGACAGTTCCAGCAAGAGCTGAATTTCAATCATCCTCCAAATACATGCTTTTTCTTATTGAGATGTTTATCTGAAGGTCCACTAAAACCAACCAATTGCTTTTATTATGTGACC